>WURV02150786.1:0-17141 GCA_011762755.2 Epimenia babai | reverse complement strand
GGTGGCACGCCGGGTACCCGTCCGGTACCGCGCATCGGCGGCGTTCGCCCGATGTGGTTCGCTTCGATTGGCACCGCAGCAGCGATCGTGCTGGTGGTGTTGCTGGTCTTCGTCGCGCAAAAGCAGGACGCCGTCGCGATGGACGCGCTGCGCAAGATGGATGGCGTGCAGAACTCGCTGCGCTGGCGGATCCCGGAGCAGGCTGATGATTCTGCCTACGAGCGGATGATCCGCAACTTCCAGATGTGCCCCATCTGCCGCTTCATCAGCACCATTCCCGCTCCCACGGCCTGCAACATCCGGCTCGTGGGAGCCACCAACAGCATTGACCTCGATGGCCACAAGGTGGTCACGATGCTCTACCAGGGGCGTCACGAAGATGATCCGCCGGGTGACAGGGATGGCAAGTCGGGCATCAAGTGGAAGTTCGTCCTGTTCATCATGCGCGTCGAAAACGAAGCCGAAGTCAGCGGGATGTTCACCGCCGCCAGGCGCGTCACGCCAGACGGTACGGCGGACCAGTACTTCATGTGCGAGCAGGATCAACGCAGCTGTATCGCGTGGCACGACTCGGCGACTTCGGCCGGGTTCATTCTCAGCGCGCACACCGATGAAATCCCGGCGCCGCACCGGCTGATTGACGTGGCAGGCTGGTTCCGCCACACTGACAGGCAGTACTCTCTGTCCACTGACCGCCCGTCAGGAACCGACTGATTCTCGCGACGTGCCCGGAGTCGATCTCCGTGAGTTTCGTCCGCCCGCCGTCCCCGGGAAATCCAGGAATCGTTGATCTTGACCCGTGATCCCGCCTGACCGGCCACCCCGGTCCGCCATGAACGTCTACGAGTGGTGCGTCGAGACGTTTCTTACCCGGCGTCGGCAGTCTTTCTGCCGCGTGCAGGACATCACGCGCCTTCAGGTTTTCGGCGGCCCCACCAAGAACTTCGACTACATCGTTCGCACCGACGACGGCGGCCTGTTGTTGGAAATAAAGGGTCGTCAGTTCCCGACATCATCAGGGTCGGTCTGGGAGAACTGGGTCACCGTTGACGACCTGGATGCGCTCGACACGTGGCGAGATCGATTCGGGGCCGGGTACCAGTCCCTGCTGGTGTTCGTGTATCGCCACCGCGATCCGGATGTACCCCCGGGCCGTACCTGGACGCCGTTCGATGTCGAAGGCCAGCCGTACGGCATAGTGGCATGCGACGTGACGTCGTACCGCGAAGTCAGCCGCACCCGCAGCGCCGCGTGGAACACGGTAACCGTCCCGAAACGCGAGTTCGTTCAGATGATACGGCCGCTCAGCGACTATCTACCGCCCGGCGATGAAACCACCGCCACACCCGACCCGACCGACGAGTCGGCGTCGTCGTGGTTGCCCGACTTTTCCCGTACCCCGGACGCCTGATCCGGATCTCGCCCATGACTTTCGAACGGCGAATCGATCCTGGCCCACGACCGCCACGCGGCGGCGGGCTGCTCGGTGAGATCGACGCCATGCATTCGATCGTCACCACTGGCGGCGCGAGGATGCAGCCGGCGATGATGCTCGGCGTCTCGGGTCTGGCGTTCGCCTACGGCTTCCGCGTGCGCACCGACACCGCTGGCGCGTTGCCCCAGTTCGGCTGGTTCCGTCCGTCGCAACTGGACGGCCCCGCACCCCTGCGGCTGGCGGCCCGGCTGGCCGGCTTCGACTACACGCCGCACCTGATCAACAGCATCAGCACGATGTTCGAGAAGGTAGTGGAGAGCATCGACAACGGCCTGCCGGTGCTGACGCATGACCCGCGTGCCCCCCACGGCCCGGCCATCATCTTCGGCTACGCCTCCGCTGGCGACCCGCCGAAGTTCGCCCCGCCGCGCAGCTATCGATTGCTGGGCTCGATGGCGCTTGATGCCGATGACACCGACGAGGCGGAAGCCGCTTGCGCGGTGACGGTCACGCTGTCGCCGGACCCGGAAACCGTCATGCTCGAACTCGGCCCCTGGCGCAACCCGATCGGCGTGATCAAGCGCATGCGGTCCCCCGTCGATCCGGACCGCATCGGCCGCGAAGTCCGTTCGGCCCTGCGGCGCGCCGCGGCGGTCTCCGAGACGTCCGTGATCTCCGCGCCGAGCGGCGACGAAGTGATGCCCGACGGCGACGTGCTGGATTCCGGCGTCCGCGCCAACCTCGTCAAACCGTCATTCGATAGCTGGGCGCGAACCGTGCTCGGCGAAGAGCTCGATCTGTCCGCGCTGGCGATCGCGCTGGATGATCTGACACGCGCCCGTCGCGCCGCCGCCGATTTTCTGCGCGTCAGTGCGGGCTACAGTGGTTGGGCTACCGAATCGGTCGGCGAACACTATGATCGGGTGGCGCAGGGGCTGGCTGATTGTCGGGAGATGATCCCCGCTGACGAAGCCAGCCTCGATGACGTCACTCGCGACGCGATGGCGGCCCGTCTGCATGAACTTCACGCGGTAGAAGCCGAGGCGATGGTCGCTCTACGCGCGACGTTCTCGTAGGTCTTGCATCCACCCGAAACGAACGAATGCGCTGAACAGACAGAACGCACTGGTCCTGTCGGCCCCAATCGGAGACAGGTTGAACCGTCCGCAGCGGTTCCCTGTTGTACCCGGCACGGTGCAAATCCCTGATCGCTTCACACACTACGCGCCGCTCATCCGTCTTATCCATACGATCCATTCTGATCGTATTGCCGCCGCCCTCACCTCCCGCCTCGGAGGCCCTGCATGAACGTCTCCCGCACGCTGCGTATCTGTACCGTATTCCTGATGGCCATCGGCCTGATCGCACTTGAACTTCCCGGTGCGATCGGGCACCCCGGGCCCGACATCGCTCCGTTCGGCGTTCCCGGCGTCGGCAATCCGTTCGACGGCCCGGCGGTCCGGGTAACCCGTTCGGTGCCCAGCCCGCCCCGGGTCCACTCGCTCAGGCCCAACCCGGCGGAAACCCGTTCGGTGGCGGCCAGGCCCAGCCCGGCGGCGGCATGATGCCCGGTAGCGGCAACGACTACTTCAACCTCGGTCCGATCGGCCTGATGGGCATGCCCGTTGACGGCGGTATCGAGATCAAGGTCGTCGATCGCGACTCGCGCGCCGACAAGGCGGGCCTGCGCGTCGGCCAGGTGATCGTCGGTGCCGGTGGCCGCGAGTTCCGCGAGAGCGGCGACGAGATCATCCACGAATACGGCGAAGCCTTCGACAAGGCCGAGGAAAGCCGCGACGGCGAACTCGAGTTGAAGCTCAAGGACGACCGCGAAGTCACCGTCAAGCTGAACAAGACCGAGAAGGCGAACTCGATGGCGCCCGGCGACAAGTCGGAACAAGCCTTCAAGGCGGCCTGCAAGTTCCTGATGGAAACCCAGAACCCCAACGGTTCGTGGAACTGCGGCCTGACAAACGGCGTCTGCGTCGTGACGTCGCTGGCTGGCCTGGTGCTGATGGCCTCGGGCGATAGCCAGTACCGTTCGAACATCGACAAGGCGGCTGAGTTCGTGATGAACAATGCCGGCAAGGGCATTGTGCTCCCCGGCGGCATGGGCGGTCGTCCGCGCCAGCAGTTTGATCCCGAAGCCCTCGAGCGGATGGCGCGCGAGCGCATGAAGCAGCAGGGCATGAGCGATGAAGAAATCGATCGCCGGATTGAAGAAGCGAAGCGCATGCTCGGTGGCGGCAACCCGGGTGGCGGTGGTCGCAATCCGTTCGGCGGTCGCAACCCGGGACGCAACCCCGGTGGTGGTCAGGGCATGCCTGGCGGTGGTCAGGGTGCGATGCCCGGCGGTGGTGCCATGCCGGGTGGCGGCGCGGGCCCCGACGGTTCGCAGAACCCGGGTGACCCGACGGGCGGCGGCGACGCCAGCTGGGACCAGACCAACTGGGCACTGAGCTACGGCACCTGGTTCATCGCGCAGTGGAACCACACCAGGCCGAGTGCGAAGGCCAAGGAAGCCCTGCAGCGCTTCGCCGACAAGCTCGTGGAGAATCAGGCGAAGGGCGACGAAGCGGCCGCGTACTCGGCCGCTACGTGATGGCCACGCCCGAGGAGGCCGTCGCCGTAGCCAGGCTCACCGGTGACTGTGCATTGATTGAACCTGACCTTGTCGACGTGGGTATCTCCCAACTGACTACCGGCATCACACGCGGCATTGGCTACGCCACCAACACGGTGGAACGCGTCGATCCAGACGGGCTCGACGTCGAGGTCGTCCATCGTGATGCTCTGCAGCAAGCCAACCGCGAGGCGACATCGGCGGAAGACCGGGAACACGTTCTGCCCTGGGTCCGACGCCATGCGCCGACTCGCCGATTCGCCGGAAGCGATGTCGACCTGGGAGCGCTGCGGTGGACCCTGGATACGCCCGATGACTATGCCGTGATCTCGACCATCTTCGACGAGTTGTATCCGCAGAACCCCGCTTTCAGCCGTTATGACGTCGCCGCCTTGCTCATCGAGCGGCCGGAACTGATTCGTGCCAACGGCCAGCCTGACCTGACGGACGACCAACGGGCTCGATGGGTAGACCGCTTGCGGGCCTTTGCGTACCCGAACAACACGCACTGACATGACCAGGACGTACGACCTCTACGAGCGCGCCCGTAAGCTGATACCCGGCGGCACGCAGTTGCTCAGCAAGCGCCCCGAGATGTTTGCCCCCGACCAGTGGCCGGCGTACTACCGCCGTGCGGCCGGCGTCGAGGTCGAAGATCTCGATGGTCGCGTCTACACAGATGTCTCGATCTCCGCGATTGGCGCGTGCCCGCTGGGGTTCGCGGACCCTGACGTGGACGCTGCCGTGATCTCCGCGGTGCGCAACGGCAACATGACGACGCTGAACTGCCCGGAAGAGGTTGAGCTCGCGGAACTGCTCTGCGAGGTGCACCCGTGGGCCAACCGTGTGCGCTACGCCCGTACCGGCGGCGAGGCGATGGCGATCGCCACCCGCATTGCGCGCGCTTCCACCGGGCGCGATCGCATCGCCTTCTGCGGCTACCACGGCTGGCAAGACTGGTACCTCGCCGCCAACCTCGCCGACGACAACGCGCTCGACGGCCACCTGCTTCCGGGGCTCGAACCAACCGGCGTGCCGCGCGCACTGGCCGGCACGGCGATTCCGTTCCACTATGGCGACGTGGCGGCTTTCGACGCGATGATCGCCGAACACGGCGACCGGCTGGCGGCGGTGGTGATGGAGCCGATGCGCTACACGAATCCACCGGATGGCTACTGGCACCACATCCGCGAAGCCACTCGCCGCCTGGGCGTGGCACTGGTGATTGACGAGATCACAGGTGCCTTCCGGATGAACGTCGGCGGGTTGCATCTGCGCTTCGGCCTCGAACCCGACCTCGCCGTCTTCGCCAAGGCCATCAGTAACGGTTACCCGATGGCGGCAATCATCGGCCGCGCCGAGTTGATGGAAGCCGCCCAGCGCACGTTTATCAGCAGCACCTACTGGACCGAGCGAATCGGACCGACCGCGGCTCTGGCGACCATTCGGAAGATGCGCAGCCACAACGTTCCGGCCCACCTGATTTCAGTAGGCGAACAGATGCAGGACGGCTGGCGCCGACTGGCGGACACATGCGACCTGCCAGTCACTGTGAAAGGTATCCCCCCGCTGGCTTCGTTCACCTTCCAGTCTGCCAGTCAATCCAGGGCAATGATGACGCTGTTCACACAACTGATGCTGGACGCAGGCTACCTGGCATCGGGGGCCTTCTATGCGACGTACGCCCACCAGCCCGAACACCTGGAGTCAGCACTGGAGGCTGCCGGGCACGCGTTCGCCACAATCCGGGACGCGGTACGCCACGGAACCGTAGTCGACTCCTTGCGCGGCCCCGTGGCGCACGAAGGCTTCCGGCGCCTGACCTGACCGCCGGCGCCAACCCGCGTGCTGCCTTTTCCCGTTCCGCCCGCGCATCCTTTGTCACAATTCGGCGATGCACAGGGGAAGCCGTTGTTGGCGCGCGTGCGCCGCAGAAGTCGCTGCTGTCCATGGTCGGTACGCTTCGTGACCTTCGGCGCATGATGCGTCGCGCCATCTGGCGATTGACGACCGACCCGGCACTCCTTCGTCGAAGCATGGTGGCGTTCAACACCAGTCAGCCATTCACCGGGCTCGACGGGCCGACCGGGGACGACACCTTTGACCGCGCGTTCTCGCGAATGTGCGGCGAGCGTATTCGCCAGTACGTCCTCGACATCCGTAGTGACGGACCCGCCGCGATGATCGAGCCGCGGTTCGGGTTCGTGATCGTCGGTCGACGGTTCCTGCCATGGGCGCTGAATCCACGTTGTGTGGACTACCGTGTGCAACGGCCGCACCTCACCCGACTGCTTTCCGGTTCTGGACTGCCCGAGCATGATGCGGTGATCTCGTTGCGCGACCTCAACGAGCGAAACTTCTTTCACCTGTTCAACGACATCCTCGGAAAGCTGGTGGTGCTACGCGATACCGCCGGACTCAACGTCGATGACCTCCCGGTGGTCGTCTCGCGCCGCACGACGGAGTTGAAGGCGTTTCCCGCTCTGCGCGAGATGTCTCCGCTGCTGGGCGATCGGGGGTTGATCGTCCAGGACCGCGACCCCGTCCGCGCCCGGCGGGTGATAGCCGTACAGGTCACCGAGTTGAACACCCGGCTGCTGGACTACCTGTGGAGCGAAATCGGCGGGCAGATCCAGGCACCGTCACCTGAGCGCTCAAATCGCCGGCTGTTCATCACGCGGGAGCCGCGCGATCGCCGCAATGTCGCCAACTATGAAGATGTGGAGCGCGTCGTCGGGTCGTACGGGTTCGAAGCGGTGAACCCCGGTGCGTTGCCGTTCCGCGACCAGATCGCTCTGTTCCGGTCCGCTGGCAGCATCGTGGCCGTCCACGGTGCAGCACTTGCCAACCTGTTGTTCGTTGGACCGCAGCCCCTGTCAGTGATTGAACTGATGGCGCCCTACCACATCGACTACGCGTACGCCCGCATCTGCAGGTTCCGCCACTTTCACTACACCAACATCCTCGGCAACGACCAGTTCGAGATCGACACCGACCGCCTCGAACGTGCGCTCGCCCCACGGGCGTGAACCCACCTGTCTTTCTACATGCCGGTCTGGCAAGGAAGTCACTCGCCATTGCGGTCAATGTTGCCGCTGTTGTCATGAGTCGAACTCGATGACCGTCGATTTCACGGGATCGCTCGGAGGGCCCTGGCTATTGCAGTTCCCGGCTGAACAGGCGGGCTCCGGCGATGATGAAGGGGCTGATCCCGACCCAGAGGATCACGCCGGGTGAGAGGCCGGTGCTGAACAGGCCCCACCCGCTGAGCGAGATCATCGCAGCGTAGAAGCAGACGGCGAGAATCACCGAGAAGCCCACGCCGTGCCAAGCGCTGCGGCCGGCGAAGCGCAGCACCAGCGGCATCCCGATCAGGAACAGGATCAGGTTGGAGAGCGGGTATATGAACGCGCGGTGGAACATCACCTGCGGCGCGTTCCAGTCTGGCTGCTCGACCGACATCTCCCACAGTTCGGTGATCGCGCGGTCTTCGAGGATCTGCGTGACCCGGCGATTGACATCGGCGGGGCGCATCGGTGTTTCGATCACGCCAGTGGACGGGTCGATTGCTCGCGCCCGTGTTGGTCCTTCGACACCGGGTTCACTGGAGATGTCCGGGCTCTCGTTGGCGGATCGAGGTTGTAGGTCAGGAACGGTTTCCGGCAGCGCGTCGGATGAGGCCACCACATCGAACGTGTGAATCCGCTCGCCCTCGAACCACCGCTCTACGAGCGTCATCTCGCGCCAGTGCTCCGCGGTCCAGCCCGTAGGGCGGTAGTCCACCGGCCAGGCAATTCCCACACGCGGCGGGAACGCCTGATCGAAGTTGACGGTCAGCACGCCCGACATCGTTCGCTCGCGCGCGTTGTAGTGGCGGATCCAGAACATCCGGCCGTCAATGTCGGTCACTACCCGATTGTCGATCTCGCCGCGTCGCTCCATATAGGTGTTGTTGCGGCGCATCTGATCCGCGACCCACGGGGATCCCCACTGGTTCCACGCCAGCATCAACGCCGCCACGCCAGCCGATACCATCAGCATGGGCCGCAAGAGACGCCACGTGGAAACGCCCATTGCCTGCAGCACCAGGTACTCGTTGCTGCGGACGAATCGCGTCAGGGTGAACGACAACGCGAACAGCGTGACCAACGGCCCGATCATGTACAGGATCTGCGGCACGCGCGACGTGTAGTACTGCCACGCGATCTCGCTGTAGGTGGCATCGGCACGAGAGTCAGCGACGTGCCGGAAGTAGTCCACGTTGACCATTGTGTCGGCAACAATGAACAACACGACCACGGTAAGGAACGACGCGATCAACGACGCCAACGAGCCGCGGATGACATAGCGCTCGATGGTTGAGCCCGAAATGCCGCGTTTGATCCGTTCAAGGCTGTTCGCAACGCGCTCGGGCAGCAGCCGGAAGCGACCGCGGATGCGCGGGCGGGGCACGTACGTCTGCACGGCGGTCGGGGGGCGCAAGTGCGGGCGCGTCATGTCGCGCCTGGACGATTCGGTCGGAGGTAACGGAACGCCGCCAGTTGGTCCCGGGCGAACGCTGGTTCCCGGCCGAACGGCGGTAGCCGTACCGGCGTCGCCATCGCTGGCGCGGAACATGCGGGCAATCTGCGTACCGCTCGCCCGTTCGAAAACCGGTGCCGCTTCGTCTGTGCCTTCGGGTCGCTTCGAACGGCGGAAGCTGATCCCGCCGAACGCGAGCAACGATAGCAACGCGCCGGTGCCCGCGACGGAAACAGTGGGCCACACCACCACCACCCAGGCGGGCGCGATGCCTTCGCGGCCGAGCTTCTCCATGTTGGTCAGCACGATGAACCAGGTGAGACCGACGAGCAACACGGCCACCATGAAGGCCACCAGCAGATTTCCCTGGCGGATCAACAGGCCCAGCGGCAGCGCGATCAGCGTGAACAGGATCGGTGACAGGGCAACGGCGATGCGCTTGTAGAGTTCCGTCCGGGCACGCTGGGAGCGATCCGCGTCACCCGGTGCGGGCGGGATCACGCGGTTGATGACCTCCTCAGCTCGCGTGGTCAGCGGCACCAGCAAGTGTGTCGCCCGGTCCACAGCGTCATCGGAGATTCCCGACGCGGTGAACAACGCGGCCAACGTTGCACGGGTCAACGGGACGCCGGCAGGTGGCAACGCCTCCGACGCGGCGGTGCGCTGCCACTGCTCGGTCGTGAGAGTCTGGCGCAGCAGCGTTTCCTGATCGCGGCGGATCTGCGCGGATTCCTGCTCCTGGTCCCGCAGCGCCGCGATGTGACGCTCGCGTTCGCGATCCCGTCGTTCCTCGATTGCCGCGACACGCTCGGCTCGTTCGCGCAGGCCGCGGGTGGTGTCGGTCTTGGCGCGCCGTTCCACGCCCTGAATTCCGCGGTGAACGGGCACGAACGTCGTGCCCTCCTTAAGCTGACGCATCCGCGATTCGCTGCGTGGAGTGGCGAATACCGTCTGGCTGACGGCCAACGACTTCGAATACGAGGAGCGCGGGAACGGGTCTTCCGGCCAGGATCGCCAGTTGACGCTGATGCACTTCTCCAGCTCGAAACGGACCTGGGCAAGCGTCTCCGACCACACCAGACGGCCGCTTTCCGCACATAGCAGGGCCACCGGCTCCATCTTGCCGTCTTCCGCGTCGCGCTTGAGCAGCAGCAACGACAGGCCGTGGAGTTTGCCGTCCGCCGTGCGGTTTTTGTACGCCATCGCGAACGGCAGCCGCGAATCACCGAATGCGAACGATCCGGTCGGCAGGTTGTCGAGTGATGCGGCCAGTACCTCCACCGGCATGCGATCCTGCTCGTAGGCACCGGCCGGAGCCCAGTAGAGTGCGGCGTGATAGGTGATCCCGGTGAACAGCACGCCGACGATCATGGCCGGCATCACCAGTACCCCGAGGCGAACGCCGTTGAACTGAAGGATGGTCTCTTCGCGGTCGTTTGCCATCCGCCCATAGACCATCGTGACACCAGCGAGCACCCCGAAGCTGATCGTGTACGGCAGCACCTGGGCCAGCAGCATCGGGATGGCCCGGAAGAAGAACCCTGGCCCGAGGAAACTGAAGCGATCGATGAACTGCAGGGACGCGCCCAGGAACAGGATCAGCGTGAGCCCGGCCACACCCGCAACACTGGCGCGCACCATGTCGAGCACCAGGGTGCGGATGAGAATTGTGGAGAGCGACAGCCACAGGCCGAGAACCGCTGTCAGCAGGCCGAGCGCGGCAATCCCGGCCACCCACAGTGTAGAGCGCGCGTCCAGCCGGTCTCGGGTGGTCTGGATGCGCCCGGGCCGTCCCATGGTGACCAGTGCCCGGCAGACTCCCGGCTCATCAATGTCTCTGCCGTCGTAGCGCACCTGGAACGTGCGGCGCGTCATGTCGAGGTCGGTCAGCCGGAACGCCTCGGCCGGAACGTGCGACCATGTCGAGACGAAATCTCGTGGCAATCCGGCGGCGGCAAACAGGTCGGGGCCGCTCAATCCGGCTACGGGAAGCGGAGCGTCAGGCGGCGTGGGGCGGTGGCCATCCACCTGGAACGTAAGATTGTCGTGGAGGGCGATCAGCGCATCGACGGCTTCGGTCTCGTGCGGCACGCGCGGCAACAAGTCGCCGATGCCGAACGAGAGCACGAACGCGGCATAGCCGAGTACGAACAGCAGCAGCCCTGTGATGGTTCGCGTTCGCATCAGGATCCGGCGGTGCCCGGTGCGGCCCGGGGCGGTTCGTCGCTGCGAGTATCATCGCGGCCACGACAGAACTTGCAAGGGCGTCGGGCGGGAGTTGGCACCTCGCGGCGGCCCCGCGCGATCAGTCGTCGTCCGGTTACCGGTCATCCCCGGGGAACTCGGGGAACGCGACCGGTTGCCCGGCCACCACCCGGCGTGACGCGGCGAGGCCCGATTCCCGCTCCGCCATCAGTTCCCTGGTCAACGAAACGATGTCGTCCTTGTCGACCTCCGCGGGCACCGTGTCAGCCACCGCCAACAAGCGATCGCGCTTTCGTTCGCGGCTGAGGATCTGCAGGTAGATTCCGGCGAGTCCCGGTTCCCGGGTGAACACCTCCGGCATGCGTTCGGCCAGCGCCAGAAACTGGCGCCCGACGACGTCGCGTTGGTACAGCGGAATCTGCTGGTTGCTTGTCGGGTCCACCCGGCCCAGCCACGCCGTACCAAGTGCCACCAGCCCGACCAGGCCGGTGTTCGGGTCGTCGGGGAACTGCCGGGCCAACCACGGGATCGCCATCGCGTCCTGAATCTGGAGCCGATTGCCCTGCGTGGCCTGGATCAGATACGTGCGCATCGCCGCTGCGGCAGCAGTGTCGCCGCTCGAAGTCCGGAACCGCGACCATGCCAGGCCTACTGCATCCCACGCGGACCGGGTGAGCGTGGCGCCGGCGGGTTGATCGGTCAGCCACTCCCACACCAGCCCGGCGCCGCCCTGTTGGAACAGGGGAACCAGTTCCGTGGCGAGCTGTACCGGCGATTGGCGGAGAACAGCATCGAGTCGCAGGAACACCGCCGTCCGCCGGAGCGACTGTGCCTGCGCGGGGTCGGCGGTCGCAGCCGCCACGGTATCGTAGCGATCCGCCAGCGCGCCGAGCACGCGGGCTGCGGTTGCAGGATCGCCCTTCAGGTGGGCCCGTTCGGCCGCCGTAATGGCGCCCGAGCCTGTCCGCCACAGTAGTGACACGAGGTCCGGGTCGTCCGCGGGTGCCAACTGCACTTCCCCGCAAGCAGCGACCCGGCGGATCCGGTAGACGACGTTGGATGACGGCACGCCGATCAACGACGCCGACCGGAAACCGAGTACGCCGAGTCCGCCGCCCGGTGCGGGCAGCCCACGGAAAGTGACGTGGTGGAGCACCTCCCGGGTCTCAGGGTCGGCAATGATCATGCGGGCGTTGCCCGATTCCGCCATGTACTCGACATCCATCCGCACCCAGCGCCCCTCGATGCTATCGATGGCGAACAGCCCGACGTTGTCGCCAGCCCACCCCAGCACGTGCGAGTAGCGGTCGTTGCGACCGGCGATTGACGCTCGCGTGCGCAGGCCCTGACTCCACCCGTCCACATGACGGGCGGCGTCCATGTGGCCGTTGTTCGGGAAGTTGCGCAGCGTGTGGATGCCCACCTGGATGTAGGCGTTGGTCGCGCCGGAGTCGACCTTCAGGTCCATCGTGACCCGCAGATAGTCGCCGTGGAAGCGCACCGGAACCCCGGCCGTATCAATCTGCCGGCCCGCCGTCGCCCGCCACCCGCTGGCGTCACCACTCTCACGAGGATCTTGCTCGATCCAGACAGCTTGCTCGACGTTTGCGCTTCGAACGAGCAACGTCGGCTCGCCGGTGTCGGGGTCGGGTTCAACGCTGACCATCCCCGGCCGACTGGTGACGAGCAAATCGGCCAGGTCGTGGGTGGCCGTGCCGTCTTCGGTCACGGTGCGCCCGGTGATGTCCACGCATGGCCGTTCCATGCGCCGCTCCAGCACCTTCCACCGATCGGCATCGTCGCGCAGTTGCTGACGCCGCAGGTTGCCGAGGTCGCCCCCGGTGCTCCACCTTCTCGCGATACCGGTGACATCGCGCACCCGTCGATGGCGCAGCAGCAACGCTGTCAGCATGTCTCGCACCGTGGGCGCGAGGTCTTCTACCGGCACAATTCCCTTCAGCTCGGCGACCAGTTCGTCGATCTGCGCGCTGGCGAGCAAGCCGCGCAGGCGCGGGCGAGTGAGTTCGAACGCGGTCTCGTTGCGCTGGTTGAGACCTCGCTGCGGGGTGCGCGCCACCTCGGCGGCAGCGCCCGATAGCCCGACATCGAGGAGGAACCGCGCCATGCCGATCGCCGGGTCGCCGGGGACTTCCTCGCGCAGGTGCAGGGGCATCGCCGCGAGCGCATGGAGGTCATCGTCGGTCAACGGGCGAACCCAGTGACCGCTGCGGTCGCGAATCCACTTTCCTTCCCCGCCCCAGATCGGTGTGTCAAGGTTGATCGTGGTGAGCAGCGTGCCGTGCGGGATCCGGTCGTCGTAGATCAGCCAGCGGAACTGGTGGGGGTTTCCAACCACGACGGCGTACTGACCGTCATCGAGTTCGTACGGCCCGGCAACGGAACCGAATCCCCGAGTGCCGGGCGGGTCCACCGGTTCGAACCCGGCGTCTTCAAATGCCGTCCCGTTGAATCGCAGGGCGGACAGGCCCATGAACGGACGAGGGATCTTGCGAATCGCGAAGAACCGATCCGGGCCAGGGTTCGCATCGCTGCCGATCAGCACTACCGGCCGTCCATCGCGGTCATCGACGATCGTTACCGAATCGGCCGAGCGATACTCGCGCGCAATCGGGCGCAGCGGCAGCCGACGGTCACGACCGACTCGGTACACGTCAAAGCAAAAATGATTCCACCCGCCACGCGCGAACAGCAACTCGTTCTGGCCGTCGCCGTCCAGGTCGCGAACAAAAACACCTTTGATCAGGCTGCCGATGTCGTTGGTGGGCACCACCATGCGGGGCTCGGTGTAGCTGCCATCGGCTTGCCCGAAGGAGATTCGCAGGATGCCGGTAGAGGTCCAGCCATAGACCTCGGTGATGAGCAGGTCGGTGATGCCATCCGAGTCCACGTCGGCCGTTTGTATCGACATCCGGTGGCCGCCGCTGTCGACCGGCGTCGGCAGAACCGTCAAACGGGCCAGCACGCGGGGGCGTTCGGCCAACGATGCCAGCACGAGGATGTGCATCCAGTTGTGTTGATTCTGGCGTGCGGCCTTCTGGAAAAACGAGATCACCGCACGGCCGTCGCGCCCCTCTGCCGGGCAGACATCAACGGCGGCCGATTCATCGGCACCGGCCTCGGCGCGTAGAGGGGCCAGTGGGATCCGGGTGATCGGCGAAAACGTCCACGGATCAGCCCCGGGAGTGGCTGGAGGGTGGCTCGCCACGATCTGCAACTGGTCATCGGTGATCCGGTAGAAGTGCGGCGAGCCGGACGCGTCGCTGCCAGGCATCAGACCGTACGAGTCCGCTGACGTTGCCACGATGCGCCGCAGAATCGCCAGGAACAGACGAGCCTGCTGGTGGAACTCTGCCGCGTCGTCGCCGAACGCGTCGTGCACACCGGGACGAAGGCTGCCGTCAGGTGCGATCACCCGCAGCAGGTTACGGATCGCCATCTCGCGGGTGGGCACGTCTTGCGCGTACGGCGTCTGCCCCTGAATCACGGCCAGCCGCTGGGCAAGATCCAACAACAGGCGGTAGCGCGCAGCGTCCGAACGGGCAGCGGACAGGGCGCGGTGCAACTGCATCACCGAACGCAGCTTGTCCCCACCGGTTTCCGCCAGCAACTGGATGGCCTCGCACGCGGCTTCGGAGCCGGGCCGGGTGGACCAGGCCTCGCCGATCCAGCGGCGCATCGCGCCAGACTCGTTGCGAGCCTGGTAGTACCGCGCGAGCCACAACGAGAGCGATGCCACTGGAACGGTCTGAAGGTCGGCCTGCGAGTTCCATTCCGTCCGGAACTCGTCGAACCACGCCTGCGCCTGGCGAGCCTGATCCGGTCCAGCCGTCTCCGGGTCGGGCAGAGACCGATACGCCTCGTTCACCATCGATGTCGCCGACTCCACTCGCAACCCGACCAGCCGCACAGGCAAGCGCCGACTGCGATCGCTCCAGTCCGGGTGGTGTTCGAGCACCAGGTCGTCTGTCGATACCCGCTCCAGCGGTTCGGTGTAGCGAGACTCGAACGCGTCAATTGCGTTCAGCGCGCCGCGCACCCCGCCCGCTTCGAGCTGCGCACGAATGGAATCGAATGCGGCCTCCGCGTCTTCCAGTGTCTCGCGGTGCGCGGAGAGGTTTTCGTCCAGCAGTGCCTTTCGAGCGTCTTCGGCGGCTCGCAGCGCGGCGATCACCGCAATCGCGGCGCAGACCATCACCACGGCGGCCGCCACCAGCGTCTTGCGGTGGTGGCGAACGAAGCGCACGGTTCGCTGCCAGGGGCTGTAGCGGGCCGCTCCGACCATCCCGCCGGATTCGTATTGTTCGATGTCGGCCTTTAGCTCCGGACACCCCGGGTAGCGAGCCCCCGGACGGCGCATCATGGTCTTGCGCACGATCGCGTCGAGTTCCGGTGGCACCCGCAGGTCACTCGAGGCCAACTCGTTGTCGTTCCGCAGGCGCTCAGCAGGCGGTGTGATCCGGCCCTCGGTAGCGGCGGCCAGCAACTCGTACACTGTGCTGCCCTCGTGCGCGCGGCGCAGCGTCAGCATCTCGTAGAGAATCGTGCCGAGTGAATAGACGTCGGTCCGGGCGTCCATCTTGTCGAGTTGGCCGCGTGCCTGCTCGGGCGCCATGTAGGCCGGCGTGCCCAGTACGTCGCCCTGCAGGGTCGCCACGGCGGACGACACCGACGACGGCCGGCGGTTGGCCAGCGTCTGCGGGACGCCCGAGACGGGGCTGCCGTCGGACCCGGGCTCGGCACTGCCGGGCAGGCGGGCGAGGCCCCAATCCATCACGAGCACTTCTCCGAACCGCCCGACCATGATGTTGTCCGGCTTGAGGTCGCGGTGGATCACGCCATGCGCGTGGGCAAAGGCCATCGCATCGCAGACCTTCTTGAACACTTCCAGACGCTGCACCAACGGGAACGCACCATCACCACGGCCGCCCAGCAGATCGTCGCGCAGGTCTTTCAGTCGGCGAGCCAGAGAATCTCCCCGCACGAACTTCATCGTGAAATAGACGTTGCCGGTCGCGTCGATGCCGAGTTCGTGCACCGGTGGGATGCCCGGGTGCTCGAGTTGGCCACCGATGCGCGCCTCGCGAATAAAGCGGACGATCGCGTCCTCGTCGGGAAGATCGAGGATCACCTTCATCGCGACTTCGCGGCCGAGATCGTGATCCATCACGCGCCGGACCACGCCCATTCCGCCGCGAGCGATTTCGCCAAGATGCCCGTAGCGATCATGAACTGACGGCGAGCCCATCTGCGACGGGAACTCGCGCTCGACGCCGTCTTCTTCCAGGTCAACGACGGCCGACTCGCCGATGCGCAACCGCTCATCCAGCGGCCGCCACGCGGTGGGGGCCGCTGGCACACTGGTCATCGTGCGCGGCGGCAACGAACCGGTAACGGGACGGGCGCCGGTGGCCGCGCTGCCCGTGTCGGGAGGCAAGGGCGCTGTCCCCCTGCGGCCGCGACGGACGGTCGGCTCGAACTCGCCCGGGTTGACCCCGGAACCGTCGGAAGGCGGCGTTCCGCGTCGTACGGTACGGTCGATCGTGGTGGGTGGGCGCGACGACGGATGATCACGGCCGGCCGCACCGCGTTTCAAGGTGGGGTCAAAGTCTGGCTGCTCGCGGATCGTTTGCGGGGTGGGCGGCGGTGGTGGCGGCGGAGGTGGTGGTGGCGGCGGCGGAACGGAGCCTGACGGCGCGCCCGATTGGATCATCGGTTGCTGACGACGATTCGCACGCGCGGGGGCAATCGGGGGCAACGTCGGATCATGCACCGGATCGCCATCAGCAGAATCGTCCCCCGAACCGGGAACCGGAGGGAAAGACGGCGGCAGAGACGGATCTTCAGGCATGGCACTACGGCGCAAATGGCGCGAACGGCACAAACGCCGCAACGAGAAGGCAGAACGCAGAGCGAGACAATCGTACGTTCCGGACGCCCGCACCAACAGCCAGCGCACCGGAGCACGATCAGCGTGTGGGCGGTCACCTGGAACGGCACCGACCCGTCGGACCGGGGTCAGACGGGTCGGAGCAATGGATCGGACCGGGTCCGGCAGCTATCAGCCGCCGATCTTTTCGATCGCGCTGGCGGCGGCCGCCTTGACCTTGTCCTCCGCGTCGTTGGCGGCAGCTTCCTTCAGCGCCGGCAGAGCCTCAGCGGCGGCCGACCCGAGGTGACCAAGGGTGATGGCGGATGCCTGGCGCACCGCAGTGTTGGGGTGCTTCAGCACGCGAGCCAGCGCCGGCACTGCCGACTTCGCCTGTTCACCGAAGCCACGCAGCGCGCGAGCGGCATGCCAGGACAGGATGAGGTCGTTGTCGGTCAGCACCCCGGCGA
>WURV02150775.1:0-17396 GCA_011762755.2 Epimenia babai | reverse complement strand
ACGTCTAGTTTTTGGTGTTAGGAAAAGTAATTCAGTTTTGGATGGGTTAAGCTTTAGTCTATTGTTTGTTAGCCAATGATGATTACATTTTGAATGACACTGAAACCGGTGACTGATTGGAAATTGTTCAGAGTGTGAACTGGCGGCAAAATACCTTTTAATGTTTTCATTCGTAACCTGTAGGTATATATATTTTCAGAATTATTATATGATACCGATAACTGGTTTTCGTTTCCCCGCTACGTACTCGCCGCCATTAAACTGCATAAAACAGTGGTTAGCGTCCTGTGCTAAAATTGTTCGCTGAATTAATATATATACGGGGCTTCCCGTTATTTCTATACATACTCCCTAATGCCCGGAAGTATCCCATAATTACTGACAGACAAGGTCTAATATTTGTCTCGCCTTCCTCCTAAAACAACGCATCAAAGAAAAAGATTGTCTGTCTCATTAATAAATCAATAATAATAAATAAATATTAGGCATGTATATACCCCCACTCCATGCATGCATGCTCACGGGGTGGTCCACGGTGGTGGGCAAATAGCAACAAATATTAGAAAAGGTGTAGTCGTAACAGTTAGACTTTATACTGTGTGAAAAGATACGACTTAAGCATGGTTTGAGAAATCTTAATGGAGATTATGCTTCTCATTTCGAGGGGAAATGCATTCCATAGGGAAGTAATCAATAAATTAATTTAAAAATTCAATTAATAAATTAAAAAAATAATTGATTAATTTCAAAATTAATTTTAATGAATTGATAAATTAAATTAATTTTTCATTAATCATGTCTGGTCAGTACTAATTAATATAACAATCATGATTTAGCGTCAGTAATCGACCTTGGTGTTGCAGTTAGTTGTGTATATATGCATAAAGTATTTTGATGACATTTTTTATAGGACTTTTTAGTGCCCATGGAATAATCCTCTCTCATTTGTACTTTTTCCAGATGTTATAGACTATATTTTCGTAGATTACATACTTATACATCACAAAGAATAACCAGATTTGTGATAAGATCTTTATCCGTCACGATTTCTGAAATTTATTGCGCATATGTCAACTTCGTCACAGCCCCCCCCCCCAATAACATTTCTATAGTATTATGCAACGCAATTGTTATTAAAATATGCATGCTACATACGTAGTGTGTATTTAAATACATCGCGATATCATAATACTTTGCAACGTGACGATTATTTAACGGTCCAACTGTTTGCATTGACATTTTGTCGTGATTTGAATAATGTCCTGGAGTTACATATGTCAACTCCGTCACAATATTTTTCGCCAGTCGAATAGTTTAGAACTGATTTTCTTTATGTTTACATGCACAGTTATATGTATGTTTTAGAGTCCCTATTGTCAATATAGAAGTATTCGACATTCAAATATTGAATATAGGCCATATATAATCTTCTTCAAATTACTTCACCCCCAACACCCAACTCCACTTAACCACACTCCGCGAGTATGCTCCATTTTCTTCACCTTACTTCGCCCCAACACCCAACTCCATATTCCCCAATCAACCACACTCCGCGAGTATGCTCCATTTTCTCCACCTTACTTCGCCCCCAACACCCAACTCCATATTTCTCAATCAACCACACTCCGCGAGTCTGCTCCATTTTCTCCACCTTACTTCGCCCCCAACACCCAACTCCATATTCCTCACTCAACCACACTTCGCGTGTCTGCTCCATTTTCTCCACATTAATTCAGCCCCAACACCCAACTCCATATTCCTCACTCAACCACACTTCGCGTGTCTGCTCCATTTTCTTCACCTTACTTCACCCCAACACTCAACTCCACATTCCTCACTCAACCACACTCCGCGAGTCTGCTCCATTTTCTCCACATTACTTCAGCCCCAACACTCAACTCCATTTTGCCTAGATCGATTCCACTTTACGCCGTGTTATTCCACTCAGTTCCATTTTCCTGTAATTTTTCACCACTATCCTTCGCTTCCACCACTCAACTCCATTCTCTCCACCTGACTTCACTTTACCTCACGTCGTGCGCGAGAAGGAACAATCCATAAACCGCCAGGAATGATAATCCATACTGGCTTATTTAGACAATGATAATCACGGCGCAATTTGACATCGGCTGATCGCATTACTTATATAAAAAAATCAAATCCCATTTTTTATCAGGCGCACATATTACTTATGAACGCCTTCCGTTGTGTGGCAGTCTCTTTACTAATAGGGACGTGGTTTTGTGAGGTTATTAGAAGTCGTCATCTTTATACGACGCTAAATTGAGTCGTGACATTCGGTGATAGCCGATTTTTTATCATGTTCGATAATACAATATTTATTTATACGCTCTGTGGGTACTTAAAATTGGGTGTATCTGCCGATCTTGATGCATCTAATGAGAGATTATCGGAAAAACGATTAACTCGATGCGACGCAAATGGCGACGGAAATTAGAGAAAAATTTTAATAGAGAATTGATTTATGAGATGTGAACGACAGACAACTAAAAACTGAATATTTAAGTGCAGACACCCAGAATACAAACTGGGGGAAAACCAGACAGGTTGCGGAATACCTTCGTGAAAAGATTATACGGGGCTTTCCACGCTATCTATTTTCTAACATCTAGGAAAAATGATTGGGATTCGTGTGTCATTTTCCCAGTAAAAAGTATATATTCACGCGAGCGTCTTTTGGTTTTCCTGGTGATAGAGACTGTGTCCCGTTTGCGAAATTAATGTTGAACTGCGAAGTTCGCAAGACGTTTCGGTAAATGGACGAGCCATATCACGTGATCCAATAAAGGGCGATCATCAATGTTTGTAACGCGATAATCATGCGACCAAACCAAATGCATTTACATTTTATATACATTGTAACAATAATGCACGCTCTGTTGTAATGCATGTAGTGTACAGTTGTAATCGAATCTGTCATTGAAAAATGGCGGATACGTGTTGAAAGGGAATACAAAAAGATTCTACAGATAATATTTGCGAGAAAAGTTGTACAATGTTATGAACAAATATGTAACGTAATAAGTAACTCAACTTTTTATACGTAGTGACATTTGAGTGTATCGAATGAAAGTTTACATTTATGTCATGAGCAGTTGAGGTGATATATCTTAATACTTTGTAAATTAGGAAGTGAGTTGCAACATGTGTTCCTTCTGTTCAGGAGCAAGAATTCAACACCAGCACCTTTGTATTAACAACTAGATAAATTTTTATAGAAGGGTAGCTTCATGATATTAACTCTAACTTTAAATTGCATATATTTGATACTTTGACTTTAGATAAAATTACGATTACGCGTTACATTCTCTCGCGTTTATGAATAAATCGTGAATTAAGGTAATAGTCTGTGGCAATAAACTGTACAATGCTTTGTACGTACAATATCATTTATCATGTGTAAATATTAATTCATTTTGACTTCCAATAGCCAAGTTGTAAAGCGCCTCGAAGCATAATATACAATTATACGATGTCCTGAATTGATACGATCGCTGCTCCATCAACATGGATGAAATATGGCTCAGACCACTAGGTCTGATTAGTTTTCAATCTACAACAATAATCTCTGTTCGATCTCAATCCGAACATGCTCGGCAGCTACCGACCTGTGTCGGACATCCTGTTTTCTCTAATATCACCGAAAGAGCCGCCTGCCTCCAGATAATGCAACACCTAAATGCCAACTCTCTACATCATTTCAATCGGCATACAGAAAAAAACCACAGCGTGGAAACCTCTCTCCTGTACATCACTCACAGCATTTGCAAATCTCTCGACTCTGGCAAAGCTCTAATCCTGGTCTTACTCGATGTGAGGGCCGCATTTGACACGATCGATCACCAAACTCTACTCTCTCGCCTTGAATGACGCTGTGGAATCAGGCAGACTGCTCTCTCCTGGATCACCTCATACTTACGCAACCGCTCTTTTATCGCTCAAACCATAAATCACAGTCTAAACCGCATCCACTACCATATGGAGTTCCCCAAGGCAGCGTACTCGGACCCCTGATTTTGTCGACATATACAACCCCCCTCCCTCGGCGACATTATTAAAAGAAATGGTATCAACTATAACCTCTATGCCGACCACACCCAACTCTGGTTACCCGTAAATCCAAATATCAATCAGTAAATACTGATATCAATCGTCAAAAGGGTCTACTTATCTATTTTTCGAAACTAACATGTGTGAAGTTTTGAGGAATGTTTTTCGATCAGACTGCATCGCGAAATAACAATTAACGATTACATCGCATGCGGAAAATTAATTATAGCACGCCATAATTCGCTTTCGTCCTCTGTACGGCGATCGATAATTTAATAGTGATAGGGATAGCGATGAATCATCATGTTGCTGATTGGCCCGGCGCCAATCACGTGTGAGGACGAAGGTAAACGGCAGGGGACGTGTCACACAAAGAATACCTGAGATTGCGACCGACCTTCTCCGCAATTATCCAGTTCCTCGGCGTGGGTTTGTGCGTATAGCGAGTTAATTACGACCACAAACGTTCTCCTTTGCCGACAGCTTCCCCGTGTTTACGTCGTAATCGGGCGATTATGTTCCCCGCGACGTTTTCTTAACTCTTCCCTTTTATTATTAAACGTCGATGTCGAATCGGATTTTTTCAATGACGTTTACAAATTACCAGCCGCCCGCGTAATTAGCCGCGCGCCATGGCCTCGGGCTGCGTTATCGAGGTTTGATACCTCGCTGTCTATAGATCGAAACCACAGTCCGTACACCATGGTATACCGCAAACCACACAACGCACAATACCTACGTATAATCGTCGTTTAGATCCGAGATTGAAATATTAAGTAACCAGGAAGCTTCTGTAAAAGGAACTGACGCTGTAATTCTTGTAATTCTAAAGGGATTTACGAAACTGAATTTACGCTATACTACAATAACAGGCAACACACATCTTACTCAAATATCCATATACAATACTATAATAACAGGCAACACGCATCTAACCCAAATATCCATATACAATGTTACAATAACAATAGGCTACACAGATCTAACCCAAATGTCCATATACAATACTACAATTCCACAATCGCCATTTTATGTAAAGTTCTAAAACATATATTTTTATTTACAGTACCGTATATACTCGCCTCTAAGTCGAATTTTTTAGACGAGATCCCACTCCTCAAAGTCAATCCCCCGACTTTTACGCGGTTCAATAAAAAACGAAAATTTTCGGGCTGTACAAATGTACTGTAACTTACGTTAGGACGTCGTTCTCTTGCAGTCCCTTTTCAGGAAATGACTCCCAATCGCGACGTAAGTGATAATAACAAATAGTAGATCTAACGTATATTTATTGTATTTATATCGTCTAATGTTGCTTTTACAGAAATTGTGTACAATGTTTTTATTAGAAAATATTTGACGCAATATCGATATTGCTTTCGTATCGTCTTGTCTTTATCTGTCTTGTCGATTAAGTGAGCTCATCGCGATGCGGGAGAAAGGCTGGGTGGATGGAGGTGAGTTCCTAAATTGTTCATTGTAGCGTTGTGTTTGCGCACGACTTCATTGTGTCGCGTAGAATCGTATTCATATTTATAGATTATATTGATGGTAATGGTGTTTTGTTCCAATATAAACATCCAATGAATTTGCTGACACGTGAGTGAAGGTCCTTGATAACAAGAACTACGAGTGACTCCGTTTATCAATGCTTTCATTTTGCTGGCTCTCATTTATGGAATTCATTCCCAGCTTAATTTCTTCCATGACTTTCAAATCAACACTAAAACGTCTTTTTACGCTAAATTAGTCATTTCCATTTCATAATTTTATATATTTAATTCCCTTTTTCCTGTGGACTACCCTGTGAACATGCATTTCATGGGATGAGGGGTATATTATGGCCTTATATTATTATTATTATTATTATTATGATTGTGCTCCCATGTATGTAAACGCCAATAAAAATCTGAACCCCGTACTCAATCTGACTCGTTTCAAACAACATTGACTGGACTCAAAGTGACCAATTCGACCCAATTTGTTACAGTTTGAGAAATAAGACGAAGCTCGATTCAAGGGACGACCTCGACTCAAAGTCACAAACTTGACCCGATTTGACATTAAATTCGATTCAGGTAAGATCTGCACAACTTTATCACAGAGTTGTACACTTCATAAAACGGAAGACAGTCCAAATCTAAAAATCTGTTTGTTTATAGAATCAGTTATGGTAATTTGACTGTTCGAAATGCTCTATTTGGCAACACTGAGAGCAATAACCACACTAATTACGATTACTAATATGTTGCGTCCCGAACAATGTGGAGCTCATGCTTCCGTTTGGAATAGTCGGAATCGGTGTACTAATTAAGTTTTAGCGAAGACGTGATGCGCAAATGGCACCGATATAAATGTAATTTGTCGCGCGGCGTGCGTCCGGATCAGACACACCAGGTGCAAAAACGCTCTAAGCGCGATTATTGAGTAGAATTGCATAAGTAGACGCGTAGCGACTGTCTCGTTAATAGCGGCGCAGTGGGGAGGCAGCTTAACGCGTTTATGTACTCTATGTCGCTCGAACGCCCGTTAAAACCAACTCCAAGATAAGTGGAAGCTATCTGCGGTAAATGTGTCGAGAATGGCCGCCCGCTGCGCAAACGTCGTGTATATTCAGCATAAGGCAGGCGAGCACGCGAATAGGATCGCTAGAATATTGTTTCTAGCCGTATCGAAATGTAATCCAATCTCTTCGAAAACATCACAATTAGACGCAATTATTCGGATATGAACATCGAAATCGAAGATCATTGCGTCAATAAAAGACTGGCTGCGAAAATACCAGAAGTTATTGGAAAACAGTTGCGGTGAATAGGCGGTCTTCTAATCTGTAGCAGTGTGGGCAGAGAACTCTGTCACCTCTGACAATCTTGGCCAAAGATTGTAAGAATAAAATTTCCATAATACGAGCGTAAAGTGACAATGTCGTCAAATGGTTTGGTAACGATGATTGGCGAGGGCGCGTGTAAACCTCACAGTAACCCTAAAATTGTCTATTAATTTTAAAATCGTTCAAATTGTGAAGAATACGGTTATAGTCTGCAACATTTTAGCTGTGTATTTGTTGCTTATCAGCATAAATAGCAGAAAAAACTTGGGTTGAAATGTGACGTGTCTTTATTTAGGAGAGATTAAACAACTTATTTGTTTTCTCAAAAATATTATTGAATTAAGTTCTACTATGAAATGATAAGACGGGGAAAAGACAGATCCCTTAAATGACAATTCGTTTATTTATTTTTGTACTTGTGTACTGATGCTTGTTTTAAAAAAATTATAACATTGAATCCGAATTCTACTGAAACAATCTGTACATGCTAAAGGTATGTATACCCAATTTGGTAATTGAATCGACTGATTTTATCGCTTCCTGAAGTTTGATTTCCGTTGCGTACATTAACGGAATAACGAACAGGTTTCCTTCTGCGATTCTTAGGCGCCAGCGGCGTAGTGGTTAGAAGCTCTACCTATCGTGTGGGAGGTTGCGAGTTCGAACCCGCATAAACCGGGGTTTTTTCCCACGCTTTCCACAATAGGAAATGAGCGAGATTTTCGTGCTTGAATATTGAGAAAGATGTTTCGTGGAGTATTATAAAAAGAAATCTTAGTTATGTAACAGGGCAATGTTGTAAGTGCGATTGACATTTAATTATAAAGTAGTACCAAAACCTCGCCTTTAACTTTCACAATAGTTGATATCGGTCGAATAAATACCCCTCGCCCTTGACACTTGATTCATTCTCTTTCGGTCAATGTTGTTTCAGACTTGAATTCAGTAAGCTGATCGTTGCTTATTCTAAAACACCCAAGATTTGACCTGTCCATTGCGTCATCTATAATCCCCAGCGAAGCTTTCAACTTTTTCAGCCGAGAAAAATGTCTTTGATAAAAATGGTAATGGTATGTTGCACAATCTCTCCAAGTCTTTCGAATAGAACTTATAACCTGGGAATACTGTTTCAGCTAAAATACCGACTGGAGAACTTTGGAGGTCTTCTATATAACTCTTCTATACACGTGCATGATTGTAGATACTATAGGCCTATATGTAGACTGTAACATTACACACAAAGGCTATTCAAACTGTATACTGATGCGAAGTGTGTTTGACAGCTAGGCTTATACGTACATTTAAATAAAATATATTTGATTCCATTCATTATCCATATATGTACGCTTAATGTGTTAATATTAAAGGATGTATACATTTTTGAACTGAATTAGACTATTTTCATAAGAACAATTGCACATTTTAATTACTAGTATCCTCCATTCATCTGTTAAATGAAAAAATACAGCAATCATCGTTTTTACACAATATAATTATTTGTCAATACTCAAAAGCTGTTAATGAATTCCTTCTGTTGAAAAAGCCGCGGCACACAGTCCAACGCGGGACATGCTGGGGGCGAGTGTTGGGTCTGTCACTTGATTTATTACTGGCAAATAAAACCTGTATAGTTTTAGATTATAGAAAGTTGCAAAGCATCGCAAGAGACCACCGACCACTCAAATAGCAAGAGCTCCTACAAATTAAATTGACTAAATAGTTTATATAAATATATTATAGAGTTACATTCCTAGAGACACCGTCGGTGCGATGAACGAATCAACTCAACGAGCAAGCGGGTGAAGCGGGTGGCAGACGTGGTGTTGTGGTGAATTTCCCTGTTGACGAAAAAGAAGGTATGAAAACGTTAATAAAACACCACGCTGTACGCTTACCGATTCTTTCAGCCGATCTGAAAATACTACATCAGACAAATCGCCAGAGACGCATAGATAATATTCATGTTGTTCATGCCCTAAACCCTTCGATGTCTCCGCAATTAGTCGCCATCTTGACTTATCATTTTCGCTGTAATGACACTAATTTCGAGATGACAGCCGCGGAAAGAAATCTACGCATAAACGACGGCGTCATTAGAAGAATTGTGCGGGAAATACATCAGCTCGTTAAAGTGTAACTGCTCGAGATCGATCGCCCGTAATGGAGAGTTTTTGTTAATCCGATACTTAAGCGTTATTACTTTCATTAAGTGAAGCACTCCGCGGTATGATCGTGCGCCGCCCGGTCTCGGAGACAAATCGTTTAGCTAGGTAACATCTATTAGTGCTTTTAAATTACGCCCGTAAATACGCGAGTCATTAGAAAATGTCATACAAACATTGAAATCGACATTTATGGCGTATTAGAACTTGGGTGTGTACGTGAGAAGACGTGAGTGAACTTCGGAGACGCGTATGTAATGGTGGAAATGTTGCGTTGTTATCTTTATGCGTTCTAAAATAATGCATCCCATAAAATATTGTAATATATTGTTCCAGCGAGAATTCGTCGTGTTTTACAAATGCGATTTTGCTGATCGCTTAATGTAGGCCCACTACTCGGACTATTCACGCATGCAAAATTGTAGACGATGTTTTCAAAGAATCTGCCAAACGGGCGCCCAAGCGATGACCAAAGTCGATTTGGACGCGACAAATCGGGCTGTAAACGGGCAAGAATGTCAGAGGGCACGTACTGAATCATGCGCTGGGAGACACATCATTAAGGGCCCGTTGGCGGTCTCTGGTTTATGGTCCGCTGGCGCGATATCTACGCTTGTATCAATCCCTTATCGATAGCGTTTTTAGTCTCTCTCCCCGTCAAACGATTCAACGCACGCCTAACTGCCAACGCTATAAAAAGACTTGCATTCATCACTCCAGCGCCAGCTTTCTATCCCGGTCGTAACTGGCGATATCCCACTTTTCTAGCGAGAAGCACGTTGGAAACCTACGCTCGTATCACGTCTGTGGCATCAATTTCCACATGGAGTTGAATTCAAAACCAGGTCGATATCGCTTCATAGTATATATCTACAGTAGCCATGTAGCAAGGAAATCTTTTGACTTCGAGGGCGTGTGTTCGTACCCACTGTTATTTGTATATGCATTTTTCAGTTCTACCTATTTTTACGTAGGTTGTCGTGTTAGCCACATGGTATAATACGAAAAATAAAAGGTAACACCTTTTCTATTTAAGATTAATGTGGGCTTTTGTATAGCATGTATACTTCAGCACTGCATTTTCGAGGAAGTAGATTGCACAAGAAGTATACTTGAGAGCGGTAGTATAAAGCATGATCTCATTTGGTCGAAAGTGTGACACGGATGGTGAAATTAACGGCTATATAAATCGTACGAAACTCTGTCAAGTAACACCATAGCAAACTGCCCATTCGTGCATAACTACATATATTGTGAATTCGAAACGTTTAAGTGAATTTTAAGCTTTGCTTTCAGGGAAAGATATTCTCCAAAAAAGATATCTTCGTTGTCCCGATCTCAGAGAGAAAGCCAGACCACTTAAACTTCTTCGTTGCTGTAAATGACGACTGCAGTATCCATACTACGCCCTTTTCTTTCTCGTCAACATCATTTTAGCCAAACGCACATATGTCTGAATTCCTTGCTTTGTACCCATACGGATGTCAACAAAATATATTTTTTGATCAATATTACGTGATCGCACAGGCATTACAAATAAGTAATCTATATTTTAATGAACGTTAAAGATTGCGCTAAAGTAATATAATCCGCCATGCACGCCGAAGTAATTGTCGTAATTGTAGAAATCTGCACAATAGCGTATTATTTTACAACTCTTCTATCGTCCAATCGTACGAATATAACCATGGTAACGCCAGGTATGAAAGCTTCCAATCAATCGCAGCGCTCGATTATTTAAAGTAATTATTTTAACAAGAATCGTTTACAAAGATGGCATCCATCACGGGGAGATAATCGCGACATGTCTCGAGGTAATGACACGCGACCTCTACGTGAACGGAGAACACTGAACGCGATGGAATATTAATCTCGGTGAGAATAACCGAGGCTTTCTTTGTGCTGAAACAATCACTCGCGGGAATTTCTCGCCGTGAGAATGCAGTATTTGTCGTCTATAGTTTATAGGCTATGGCGATTGGTTGCCGGCCCATAATCAGCCGCTGTAAGATCCGATGTTGCATATAGATTGATACGAGAAAGCACTAAATTCACTAATATTAGAATCAATAGTAGAGGATACTTACTGTTTAAAACGCCAAAATCTAGGCCGAAGAAGGACGACGCACACGCTTTACTTGAGCAGTCAAAGCTGAACTGGCCTCTACGACCTTCAACTTGTGGATGGCTAATGACAAGTTAAAACTTACCCCTCCTAGTACTCCTACTACACCATTACAACAGGCGACCATGACATCTACCCGAACCACAAAGTTGTGTAAAATTCACGTCAACTCTTTACATGGAAAGCGCGTGAACGATTTTGGACAATCTCGCTACCAGATACAAAACGCATGAGAATTCGTCCATAACTAGACAAACACGTCATGTAACATAACGACTGCCAATCTCTTATAAAGAGGAAAAACTTACAATTCTAAGACTAATACGGCTACTTATATTATACAACTCTCTTATAGTATACCAAGCATACTGACTCGAAAGCTTCCTGTAAAAGTAATCAACAGCGCACGGAAGCAAGCAGCTACACAGGCTCCCAATTCTTACCGGAATACAGTTAAAGATCCTAATGAAAGTCAAAAAATTTCTCCACCCTTGCTGCAATATACCATTACCCTGCTAATAAACACCGCGTAGTTTCTCTGCGAACAACTCTGGTCTTCTTTAATCATACTCTCCTCGGTGCCGTATACGTTGCTTGCAACAATTGATTACCTCTTCACCAGCATGTTGCTCTTAACGTATGGAACGACCTCCCAAAACACAATCAAGTATTCGAAAAGTCGCTTACTCAAGTATTCGAAAAGTCGCTTACAAGTCTCGCTTGAAAATGATGACTACCACCTTAAATCCACTGTGATCCCGGTTAGGGACCGTAATAATTGAATAATTTTAACCCTTAAAGTGCTAATCCCTACTTGAATTTTTGCTCAATACATGTTATAGTAGGAAATCAGCACTGAAAGGGTGAAACAAATTGACATACGAAGGGAGGCAATAACGTCCGTTAATGGAGGCGCTAAGGGACACAATCAAACGCTCGCTCCCCTTACCGCATTTTAGTCCACATAGTAAATAACCGTAAAGATAGGTAAAATACAGCGGATTAATGATTGCCTTTAAATATGAAGTGGCTATTCAGATTTTTTACTGAAGTATCTTTAATAGTTGAAGTCAGAAACAAAGTCGAATAATTACATTTCATTTCATATTTTTGGCACTTTGTGTACTAAACCAGCACAGATTGCAAAGAGAATGCAAGGACCAATGAATCTCTGTCATCCAACGCTCTAAGATATTCTTAAATACCAGTAAAAAGACCTGTATTTACACAAACAATGATCAAATGTGAATTCAACCGATCTAGGGTCAACTTTTATTTCATGCTAAACAGTATATTTTAAGAAAAGCGCAACATTGCCAGAAATTATCTCCATTTGCTGCGATGACATATACTTTTAACAAAATCTGATTGAAACCAAGCAAGACATCATTTCTGCAAATTTTTCACAAGCCTACGCTGTACAGTTTGGCAAAACATTGGCAAAACCAGCTCCCTTTGCTCTGGACGAGTGTCCGATGACAAAGTTCTGTAATAAGTAGTTTTATGGAATCTGTGATGGATGATGGATGGATAGATGGGCCAATTTCAATTATAATGGCTAGCATGAGCATTAGCTCAAGTAAGTTACCAAGGTGCCAAGACGCCCAATGATGCTCCCTCAAATACCTTAAATAAGCGTTTGACAAAAAATAGCTCAATGATTCCCAAGAATGAATAGAAAATTAATAAGTGAAATTAATAATTTTCAAAGACTAAATACTAAATAATTTGCAGATATTAACAATCTAGAAAACATAAAATAATGTTCTAACAATGAATGGTTTAATTACTACAATCAATAGTAAAGTTTTAACAGTAAAAATTTAAATTATAACAAGCAATGGTAAAGTGAGCTTTTAACGGTGAAAATTAAAATTCTCACAGACACTAGTGAAGTTTATAGTGGCTTTCACATTGCGAGATTTGTTGCAACATATTAACAATTCGTTGATCCTTCCACCCCGTTCAACCATGATTTCGATTTGTTGAATACAATTTGTCGAAATTCCACAATAACACGGCGCATGTCATACGATCTATAACCATGAAACTGTGCTGACCCGAAAAACAAAAACATCTGCTAGCTTTGTGTAAGTTTCAGCCAATGTAAAGTTAGTGGGAGAATCCGCCACTTGTCATTGGCCGAAGCTTTTACCAATCGTCAAAAAAGGTTGTGAGTTATGTACGCGCTCGTTTAAACGTTCGGCCGATGGTGAGAAAAACTCTCGATCGAACTGTTGCGTTCAAAAAACCGCATAGTCAAATGCACGACTGAAGGGAAAACAGACTATCACAATTACAAGCAATGATGGAGACATGCTAATTAAAATAACAATAAAACTAAAGCTAAGTTATAATGTCATAAATCCAAGGTAACAGTTAAACAACGGATAATCAGCTATGATCAGATACGTTACCTAAAACAGTGAAACAATTCTGCTAAATACAAAACAACAGTACTTGGTACTGATCTGGGTATTTCACAATGATACAGTATATGTAACAAACCAAAATTTTTCCGAAAATAAAATGTTACACCTATATTTTTGAAATCTTGAGGCTTGCGTCAAAAACATAGCCAAATATATTTTTCGTGCGCAATTTTAGAATTTTTTGCTTCTTTGGTCAAAAAAATCACAATAGCAAATCCTGCATTAATACATTAATGCTAACACGTTATCTCTGGCATAAAAAGTAAAATATAGTTATACACAATAGTTATACGCAATCGTTATACACAGGAAAAGTGAAGATTACATCTTTCTGGACTAAGAATGATAAGTGTAACGTGAACTATTGCATAAAAGTTCAAGTCTGACCAAAAATACTTGTACAGAACGTCCCAAGAAATGCAATTTTTTCCGACGACCTGCTACAAACTCAAAATGTCACGAATATACATGATGTGGGTATCATTAGAAAGACCTGCCCATTTTCTTTAAAATAAGCTTTAAAAAACTAATCAACATTTGTTAGCGATATGGATATTTTCCCGAAACAGGTCAAAATGCCATTGGGACCAAGTGCTCCATTCCATTCTGTGACCCACATAACAACGACATCCTTCCTGTTGTGGGGGCGAACTTTGAAGTTCAGCGGCGGAGAGTGTTTAGGCTTTAGTGGTGGCATGGGATAGGGCACCCACCGATCGTCTCAGAGCTGTGCGAGATCATCTACATTCTACACCAAGCCTTTGGTGATCGCTTGATCGCTTTGAACCATGATGTGGAGTGGCCACCTTGCTCGCTAGACATTACCCTTTGTGACTTTTAACTCTAAGGATTCCTGAAGTCCATGGTCTACACGACTCCACCGGCCGACTTGCAAACACTGAGAGACCGAATACCAGCCGAGGTCGACAGCTTGAGGCTGACTCCTGGCGTCGTTCGCAGGGCTGTAGGTAATAAGGCTAGGAGGGCCCACTTGTGCATGGAGAGGGAGGCAACGTAGAAGGAGTGGGGCCTTAAGCACTATACCCTCTTAACATGTAAGTGGCACAAAAGAGCCGATATAATTTTTGTTCATTCATCTCCAAGAAACATAAAACTTGGTCCTGATAACATTTTGACCTGTCTCGGGAAAATATCCATATCTCTGACAAATGTTGATTAATTTTAATTTTCCATAGCTCATTTAAAGAGTAATAGCAGGACTTTCTAATGATACCAATATTATGTATGTTCATAACATTTCGAGTTTGTAGCAGGTCATCGAAAAAATTGCATTTTTTTGGGACGCTCTTATATGAAGCTCGCGTTAATACTTACATTAGTTAGTCCATAAGATCACTTTTCGTTTTATACATTATTGGCAAAACGGCAACCCACATCTGTGTTTTACACAAGTCATAAGAAAATATAACATTATCTTGCTAGTTTAAGCAGTGTTCGTCGAAACAAAATCACAAAAATCCAGAGAATGCACCGAAAAAATACGCCAAAATTCTTCCATAACATGATCAGATGAATTGTAGTAAATGTATTAATACATTAATATATATAGTTCTTCCCAACTTGCCCATGTTCGCTATAAGCCAATCACTGGCCATAAACTCTCCCAAAAATCACCTTATTTGTATGCGCATACATACAAGCTTTCAAAACAATGGCAATTGTATTATAAAGAAGAGGATGATTAGAAATGAAATGTATAAATAACGAATTATTTAAACTACGCAAAACAGGTTGTGGGCAAAAGTAGATCAATACTACTTCTACATTTTAAATCAACTGAATGAATTTTGCTTGGAGCTAACAATGGTAACAGACATACTTCTGAAAAATCAGATATATAATATTAGGAGCAATACATAAAACGATTTTGTATTTTATATACAATTTAATGGGAATAGTTTAACAATTTTTATGGGAAGGAAATTCATGAAAGTTAATTTTATAAAAAAACATGCTCAATTTTCATTGAGATTCTATGGAAGTTAGGTCGCAGAATAATGTAGGTCAGGTGACTAAACTACAAATATCCGACCATAAACCTAGGAAGGGCGATCGTGTCACAAAGCTACTGTGACTGCTGCCATGTTTGTTTTTCTTCGTATTCACATACCAGTTGGGACAATTTTTGCACGAAATAGAATCAACATCTTTTATAATTGATGCTAATGGGAGTAGCCAGTGGAGTAGCCAATGGGGTAGCCAATGTGCTTCTCTGAATGATTGGAGAGAAAAGCACAGATCATCCCATGAGAGGTACAGGTTTTTCCCCCGAGCATTTCTCTCCAATTTTACAAGTGAGCACATGTCTATCATAGCCTATCGTGTTATAATCTCGCTTATCATTTTCATCTTCTGGCTCGCACCTCTATCTCTGGTGTTTACAAAAGCATAGCCTCTGTAATTTACTGTCATACTCGTCTTGGTGTCAGAAATGTAATCGTGCCCGAAATGGCTGGTAAAGACATGCCCAACATGCGCGTAAAGTAAAAGTACGTTAGTCATTTATATGCCGCACTTTAAAGCCACTTGTGCAGCGTGGCAAATGACGGTTTGCGAGGACTCTCAGGGGGGTTGGCAGCTCTATAACAGGAGCCGGTAAGGCACTTGCAGATTCACTTTCCCAATGCATATTAATTTGCGTTGCCGCAGAGAAATTTCATCGGTACTTATTTATGGCTAAGTCGACCATAACAATCGGGATAAAGTACCTTGCCCTAAGATACAACGGAAAAACACCGATGGTATTGCCCAGATTCGAACCATCCACCTTCTGGTTTGGAAGCCGGCGCCCTACCACTGAGTTATCCCGTTCCCACGTGACATAGCCTCTATCATAGTAACCGCTGTAATCCCTAACACTGGCCCCCCGCCACGTCGCTGGCTAGTATACAATGCGGATCATTCACAGTGACATTAATGGCTGATGTAGTGCTGCTTCTTGTACAGGGTGGGACTGTTACATGAATATAAAACTCATGAAGAAAAAACTGAAGACTTATATTCATTCACTTGTTGGACACAAACAAACCGGGCTCCACTACGATGAACAACAAGGATGACAGCATTCAGATTGTTCTCGTCTCTCCACATCTGCCATCTTAAATGATCCAATTCCTATCTCCTTTCACTTTCATTTCAGCATTTCCACTATTCAACTATATTTCCGATTAGGCCCAAGTGACCACCATAATCCATAATATACAACACACTAACAAAACTACGATGGTGAAACTACGAAAATCAGCTCATAAAACCACAATGGTCAAGCAGCAAAAGTCTCAAGGTCGAATCATAAAACTACTACGATTAACAGCAAGGTCAACTGGCATAACTAGAATTTTCTGAGTTATGAGATTTGAATTTAATGTTAGTGGGGAATGGATCAATGAACATGATTTTTGTAAATCTTGGTTAAACATTTATATAAAACAGCAGCGATCAACAAGCATATTGGTATTAAAGTATAAAGCAGACGATGTAAACAGCGTAACAGTTATTCCCGAAGGATACTGGGCAAGCGGCGAACGGGCATAGAATAGATACAGCACCTCAGGTTGTGACGATACCAGACGGGACGCGGTGAACATTTACGGGTGATTAACAATGGCAGTTTACAATCCCAGACGCAGGATCTTGCGCAGCGTGCCAGGACCGTTCCAGCGGCCGCTGCAAACAGAATGAAAAACGTGATACTGGAGTCTGTCATTTGATCTACACTTGACCTTAACCAGACTGACAGCTTACCAGGACCGTTC
>WURV02150764.1:0-17400 GCA_011762755.2 Epimenia babai | reverse complement strand
GATTAAATGGCCACCTGTCTTAACGGCCACTTTTTCGTGATTCCCGTGAGTGACCGCTTAATAGAGGTTTGACTGTATATCGCATACTACACTGCATCTATGAAAAGTTAATGGTTATTTATAATGAGACGAGGACATAGCGGGGACGTAAGCAACATAGAGAACATCCATAGCTCATCTGAAACTTAGCCACATCAGAGGGGAAAAGCCCTAACAGAACCACACCGCCATGACTACTAAGACTGCCATTTGCCCGAAAACCACTGCAGATAGTATACTAGCTAGAGTGGGAATTGAACCAAAGCTCCCTGGATTCAAAGTTAAACACTAACCACTACGCTAAACCTCCCCCCCCTCTTCCGGAGAATGAGTTTTTTTTGTACACCAAATACTTTTTCTTGCTGCATTTAATGAAATATTCTGTATGAATAGCAGTCGTATCATATTATCTCAGTTTTATATGCTAAGAAATAAATGTAAATTTGTTATCAAAACTTGATGATGTATCTTACATAGATACAAAAGGACATTTAAGAACATATTCAGTTATTTAAAGACATTGACAGTCCTAGGATCAGTTCAGCCCTGTCCTGTTACATAATCTTGTGTCCTTTGGTATTTGGTATGACTGCTAAATACAAGTATATTATACTTAGTATACTAGAAGTGGACTATGAAGTATACTTGGTATTTAAAAGGTTATGTTAAGTCTAGTTTAGTTTATTCAACATAACAAAATATATACAACTTAAATTTTGTAAGATAGTATGTACAAAAATGATATATATACATTATTATGTCCCCAAGGTTAATATCTACAGCGGTCATAATATGTGATTAAATATGATTCTCAAAAGTAGAGATGGATAATAATCTATGGATGTTCTCTACGTCGCTTACCTCCCCTTCCTGAAAGATGACTAGAGTGTGTGACATATGTTGTCCATCTGTAGACGCAGATGAAACCAGTGGTGTGAATGGAAGGTCATTTTTCTTCCCAGATTCAGTGGGTTTTTCACAGTAGGTATTTTCCCCACCCCTTTTAAGTGATACCAATAAATTTATTATATTACCCACATTCGTAGGCTTTCTTTTGCATCCTCAACTTTTATTTGTGAAATCTTTATAATCCATCCTCTATGTCAAGCATGGTGAATATCCAGGACTGCATATAGCCATTATGGGCCATACATAGAGACTCTTTCCACAAATTGCAATGCGTCGCTGTCTTTCAAAAAAAATTATTACTTATCAAAATAGATATCGTTACTTAGACCTATATTCTATTTATTATCTATTATAATACACTACATGCCATTATAATTGATTATATTGCATAATAATATGGTATTATGTATTATAATCTAGTGTAACGTACAGTACAAGGTTATTATTCATTCGTTACGGAGTTACCATAGGTATTTGACTATATTATGTATCCTATTTATTTGGCCGCAAGAAACGGGCTATTTTTGGCTCATCCCACAGGCTCAGTTTTCCTCCGTTCTGTTAAATTTCAATGTTTATTATGAATGTTTGTTTTGCTAAAACGGTTTGCGGGTTCTGCACGGTATTCTATTTCTCGTAACCTGGTTGAAGCTGTCATGAAGTCTGTGACCCTTGTAAAATAACTCAGTTTAAAGTTTAAACTAACAAGAAATTGCGGTATTAATTATTTTATTTATTTTCATTGTCATGTCATTTCCCTCCGTTGATTTTATTAATTTCGTTAACGAATGATTTATCAAGAAGGGACATCAAACCAGTCTGGTTACCTCCCATTAACGTTAAATCTAAAAAAATAACCTTCAAGTTCAAGAGTCACATTAAGACGGCATTGCCATTTCAGGTAACCCAGGCATCGGGAGATAAATTAAAAAATATTAACCACGGTATAATTTATTATTAAAGATAATTCATGTGGCCTGTGGCCCTCAAGGCCAGTGAATACATTAACCATCTGCCTATAACAGATTGTAATTGTCGATAACTAAATAACGCATGACATTACGTAGCCAATGGCTTGAAGTTTCCCCCTGCCTGAGATCATCATGCGCTACCATGAATAATGATTAATTCATGAACAATCGTCACCTGATTTAAATATTCTGTATAATAATCTTCCTAAGTCATTGTAATGGACCTTTCTCTCTTCCTTTCTCTCCTCCTTTCTCCCTTTATCCCAAAACTCACTACACCGTCAATGTAACAGCAATGTAACGTCAACGCACCGTGTAAAAATCATGTTGAAATGCACTACACCCTAACAGATAAATAATGTCAATACGCCATGTAAAAATAACATCGAAACACACTAAACTGTAACAGCAATGTAACGTCAACCCATCGTGGAAAAATCATGTTTAAACACACTACACCGTAACAGCAATGTAACGTCAATGCACCGTGGAAAAATCACTTGGAAGATTAGATTTTTTATTCATTGAGAACAGTCAGTGAGTGCTAGGATGCCAACGGGTAAACATGTTATAATCTATTATGGATCAATTTGACGTTGACATAGATAGTGATTCTGCGAGTAGAGAAGAAATGTCACTCCTTTCGAGTTTATGTAAACGTCATTGTAAAAAGCGTTGGTGGGTGCGCAATATTTTGACAAAAAGACCGGAATACTCCGAAATTCACCGTAGATGCAGCGCGAAAAATAGATCCTGCATCGAAATCGAGCAGGGCGTTGCCGTTGTTTTAGAACAAAACATACTCATCTAGTTGAGTGCATCACAGCTGAGATGTGATTGGTTGATCCTTGTAGACGGCGGCTTACACGGCCATGTTTTGGAAATGAATCGCTCGGTGAGTGATGGAAAATGATGTTGACGGTGACACGTTTGACGGTGTAGTGAGTTTTAAATGCACGATATACATTGCGCCAATTTTCCACAACACTTAGACGTTGCATTGCTGTTATCTCGGCGTTACACTGACAGTGTAGGACGTTCGCGCCTTTTTTCTCTTTCGGAGTTAGCTGCGCGTTTGCGTATGATTTAAAACGATGTACACATTACAGAGCCACCAATCTACCACACTCAGGCACACATATACATAGATCCCTTCATAGGTATAGGTTTTTTCTGTGCATTTCTCTCCAGCTATTCCTAGAACCACATTCGCTACCCCTATTACCATGATACACATAGACATAATTCATGAATGTAGCGACCATAAATGCATTACAGAGTCACCAATCTACCACACACAGGCACACATATACATAGATGCACCACAAAAACCCCGCGCCACACCGGTTTACCGCCAATTTATCCAATTTGCGTCTGTTTGCTGTTTGACAAGGTATGAATTAACAACACGACAATAACACAAAATGAACAAGGCTACGCGGCGTTACGCTAAATATACCCACACACAACTCTCCCCTCAGTCAACTCCTGTAATGGAGTCAAACGGTCTCAATGACATAGGTGATTTGAATTTGTCTTCATTCATTACATTTCATGTAAAATAGCCACGTGTGAATCAGTAAATTTCAGCAATTTAAGTAAATAGTGATGTAACAATTATATAAATATATAACAATTGCCGTACGTTTTCATGTTTTTTCTATTTTTTACTATTCTTCATTTTTCTACGATTGTTGGCATGACAATCGTTTACAGATGTGGCTAACTTTTATCATATAGGGTCACTGATTAAATAAAGAAACCAAAATCTTTCCAATCATCGTTAAATATAATGGAACATGTTTTGCTTTGTTCTACAACTAACAATCTATAACGATGTCATCTTATCAAGTTTTTACTCACTATTTTCCATTCGTAACTTATACTATTCAAAATTCGAAGAGCACGACCACCAGACTATGGCTGTATATTTGATATTCCGTATCCAGTAACAAACTGGTTTGGCAATGGTATTACTGCTTTCCTATACTCATTTATTGGTATTGTTGGTTTGTGATAAGTCTTGAATTTTTACTTTGCATTTGTAATCTGCCTTTTGCATTCACGCTATCGAATTTCATTCAACAACGCCACATATAAAATCTCATATGATGCTATTCAAGTTTTCTGTAGAACACTTTTATTACATGTCACCTTTATATTTGGATAGCATTCCTATTAATATGATCTTGAAATATATTTTCACAGGATCTTCATACATAAATTAATTGTAAATTTTTATTCTTAACAGAATTATTGTATTTAGTGGTTTGATATCCGTCCGAATCCACTGTACACATAATCTGTATAATCTCTTTGATATCTCATTTGTTGATGATCATTTAAAATCTTTCGTAAATAACCAATGTTTGATCAATAAATTGATATTTATCATTTTGAAATGATATATCTTTTCTGCTGCTGACTTTATCAGTGTTGTTTGTAAGTTGCCGTATCTTGTTTTATCGTATGATAAAAGTTTTTAATGCCTTTCTTCATCTCGCTTTCGTCGTTGTGCACCGTGTCGTGATTTCTGTTTCTGTAGAAACCACAGATCAGGCCGTGGGCACTGAGCCAATCAGCGATGACGGTAAGACCATTTACTCTTTCTAGATATTGTCATCTTAGATTGTTTCAACGTTTAAAATATTTCACTTTTGATGTTATGCTCGTATGTCATGAGACATTTTATCAGTAAATTCTGTCATTTGACATGTATATGCATGTTTCTATGTATATCTAGAGAGCAAAATGCCAGAATGAATCTCTGGTCTCGGCTCTATAGACGCTAGCTTGTACACCTATGTACAATGTGGTGGATACAATCAACTGGTTGGTCAAATGTATCCAAGTGGCGGATATCACTGTAGAAAAAGCCACTAAGTCTGAGTATACAGATGACCTTTGTCCATTCCCGCGACTTGTTCACAATGCCACTACCAGCCTACGTTAGTCATAAAGTTCGCTAAATTTTTGATTATGTATAATGATATAAGAAGATGCGAAGAAGTAAGCATTGTTAGAGGCCATGTGAAAAGGAGCACACTACGCCGCAAGAGCAACCCATATCAATGATAATAATTACAATCCAAAAAAGTTATTTTAATTCGTACATGTCGAGTCTCCAATGCAATACGCAGGACTGCTCCTCGAGATTAACCGATTGAATGATGAAAAACGCGACCTGCTCCATCGTCTGCAGAAGGAGCAAGATGACGCGCAGAACCAGCTGCGTCAGGCAGAGGTGTTGGTCGAGGAGCTGCAGCAGATCAACGAGGCTCTATCCGAGGATCGAAAGGTCGAGATCTCTGAACTGGAGCAGCAGATAGAAGTTCTGGAGAAACAGTTGAAGACGAACAGGCAGTTCCTCGATGTACGTGAACTAATTCGGTATATCGAGAGTCCTTAACCTCTGAAACTCAGGGGTCCCACTATTTATCAACTTATCACTTTTGTGATGTGTAATAGTTATCAAGTTATCACTTTCGTGATGTGTAATAGTTAACCCATGTCCTGGTGAACCAAGAAATATCTCGAGAGTCCTCAACCTGAAGCTCAGGGGTCCCACTATTTATCAAGTTATTACTTTCACGATGTGTAATGGTTAACCCATATCCTTCTGAACCCAGTAATATCTAAATTTAATACATGTCAAATAAAACAATCTAGCCAGACACTCTGGTTACCTGGTTGATGTTCAAATAATCTGCTATAAACATGTCTTGAGTCTTTTTGAGTATAGCCTTATCATCACTATATTCAACAAAATAAGTGTATCACTAATATAGAATGTATCACTGTCGTGTGCCAAACTCCACCTCAGTAAATTTATCTGAATAATTCCTATTAACTTAATCAGACAACACATTCATGTGTTGTTTATTGCTCTATTGAGTGAATTTTACGGACTTTACCTTAATCTCTGGCAGTTAATACTTCAATCTCCTGCATTACCTCAAATTTTGAGTATTATGTCAATCTCCACTGGTACCTCATCGTTCATTACTACCTCAATCTCCAATATTCTCTCACTCCGCAGTACTACTCCGATCTGTAGTATCACCTCATTGTTCATTATTACCTCAATCTCCAATATTCTCTCACTACCTCATTGTTCATTACTACCTCAATCTCCAATATTGTTTCACTACTCATCGTTCATTACTACCTCAATCTCCAATATTTTCTCGCTCCGCAGTACTACTCCGATCTCTAGTATCACCTCATTTTTCATTATTACCTCAATCTCCTGGATTCTCTCACTATGCAGTACTACCCCAATCTCTAGTATTACCTCAATAGATATAACCTCTACGGTTCACTACGGTTCATGTTGTCCTCGCCAGGAGCAGGCCGTTGATCGCGAGCGGGAACGAGACGAGGCCGAGAGGGAGATCTCGCGTCTCCAGCGACTTCTGACAGAGAAAGAAAAGAGAGCGGACGCGCACACCCAATTAAAACAAGAGGTTCTTTTTCTCTCAACATCCATATACCAATGCACAAAACATTCATATTCTGCATAATGTGACACAGACAGTTTCATTGTATGGTAAAACATTATTTTTTTGCATGCAACTTTTTCTAAATTTCCACGAGTACACTTTTTTCTCAGAAAAACACCCAATGATTTTCCATTGGTCGGAATTATATATGTGGATAAGACTATCTTTTGTACCTATATTCCAATTCAATATACACAGTAAAATATTCATTTTAAAAAATGTAATAAAATTTATTGTTTTATATGTGATTATTTGAAATGATAGAAATATTAAAGTAATGTTTCTGGTGGAGTGAACACTGTGGCTCTATAAATAACTAGAAAGAACGATGCAAAGAGCACTCAGTTGGTAGAGCACCAGACTGGTAACTGTCGATTGTGGGTTCAGCCCCCTACCTCCCCCACAACAGGCAAGGTTTTTTTCTGTGCCTTTTTCTTTTATACATATTAAAAACATGATTAGTTTGAAATATTAAGAAGACATTTTTTTGACATTTTTTCTTGTCTGAAAATCACTGGGTGTTTCGACTTCTTGTTAATCTGTCGCTTATATGACACGTCTTTTTTATTTCCACTGCAATTCCGTTCATAGTTTTGGCCCAGTTTTAGGATTTTTAGTGACTTTTTTCATCTTCCGTCATCCAAACATGATAAAAGCACGGATGCTAACACTGAACGTATTACCTGAGTAAAGACGATGAATCGTCTCCAGCCCACCTGCTGTAATGATGTGAAAGACATCTGTAGTTGTACGAGCGAGAATCACAATATCCCTTGACTTGATGCACAAAACTTAGGAATCTCATTGCCTATCTATATCTTTTTATCTAAACAACCAGATCTCTCGTTAGCTACCTACAATCTGTAAAGGTGTACCACCTTATTAGCTAACTAACTTTCCATTTATCAATATGGTCTTACTTTTCATTTCTTGTCGTATCTTATATAATGGCTAACGCGATTAAACACATTCACAGGTCAGATGGGCATAAACGTTATGAAACGTACTATGTCACGTAATTGGTCTTGGATCGACTCTTATATTTGTTTATCAATCCCTATTACAATTGTCTAATGTCTATTGCAGATGAATCGTCAAGTTTTCTTTAGCGATATCCGTCAAGTTCACCATATCACTCGCACAATTACGTACCCTCACATGGAAAACACACGTATTATAACGAATTATTATAACGTCTCATATTAACCTTTGTCTTTCTGAACCAAGAAATATTCTAACTGAATAAAGGTTAAATATACAATTGAGCAGGACAAGGGTAAACATCCCAACTTTAAAAGCGGTGAACCGCTCATGTTTTTTCCTGTTTTTTTTTTACACTATTATTAAAATACTGAATATTCATGAGAATAATACACAGTTATACAGAATTAATATGGTAAAGGTATGTAAGCCAGGTAGCACTGCGATCCAGTAATTGTAGCCCTTTTCCACACATCAAAGAACACACACTTTATACAACAATATAGCATATTAATAAACATTAGCATGTATTTGTATTATCAATGTTTAAATTGGTCATCGTTCTCGTACAATTGTGCATACACAAATAAATATCATTTGTCATCATAGGATAATTCTTCTTTTTGTCTCAAGCAATTTCCTCGGTCTTATCGCATATCTTATTTCAATTTGTTTAATTTTTTAGTTATCTTCGGCACGCACTCTAATGTCTCTGTGCTGTTACATCATTTTCTAACATTCTCTGGGTGCATTTATCATTTTTCCAGACCAAAACGAAAAACTGCTATAAAAATTGGCGAATTGCTAAGGAGTAAAAAGATATGTTAAAATACACGTGTTTGCATGCATGATTGCAACTGTAGCAAGTCTTTCTAACTCTGTCAATCAGTCTGAATTACATTACTTTCCTTCTTATAATAAAAAAGTCATCTGAAAATAGCACACTGAATCTAAGAATAAGTACATAGACTGTTTGGAATGTTTTATGCCCATCTGATCTATTAGTTATCTAACGTTAGATAAAACATTAATAGGTTTCGGAATTAGGATTACTGACGTAGACTAATGTGAATTAACCAACTTAACATAAAGGTGGAGGAGCTTAACGAAGCTCTTCAGAGCCGAGAGGTGAAACACCGAGAAAGCCTTAATGCAAATGAGATTCTGGAGAGCGAACTTGCGCGCAAAAAGGAGGTCATCCATGATCTGCGAGTGAGACAGCAAAGTCTGGAGAATGAGTTGGAGGAGAAGGGGAGGAAAATAACGACGTTGTCTCAGGTTGGCATTGCTCATTTTTATGGTTTCTCAAATGTACTTATGGAGTGTACTAGGTACGAACGTGGCTGAAAAACGAATGACCCTAGCTGGGCCGTGTATTGTGTGTTGCCTTCCCTGCCATGGTATAGTTCATGGTGTAAATTGACAGCTTTGTATAGCAGACAGCTTGTATAGCAGACCAAGGAGAGTGTAGGTTGAAGGAAAGGAAAGATGATGTTAACTATGGTGGTTTGTGCCTTGATTTTATTATGCATGTTCCTAAATTTGATTTGCATGTATATTGACGGAAATGAGGCTGCTTGTTTGCAAATTCTTATATATGGTTTTTCATGTATAGCACATTTATTATCATCATTTAACCACTAATATTACCTGGGGTGTTTTTAATCAGTCTTATATTTTTTCGAGTATGAATGACGTTCGAGGATTTAATGGTAGAGGTATTATGTATTTGATTGTTAATGTTTGATTGAGATGCATTGATAACGATGTTTCATGTATTGCCGCTGAAAGCGCTATTGTTATTTTATAAATTTACGAAGTAGAATCCTAACGTGTCTAGCATGGCTATTTTCTATTATAATTGGGATATTTCCTGACAATTCCTCTCAGAAAAACTTGCCGATTCCTCGAATAAGTCAGTGAAACGAGTCTTAAGATCATTGGTAAACTCGGAGGGCAATATAAATATTACATTAACCCTTAGCACTCTGTTGTCACAGAATTGTATTGCTATAGTTATGTAGTTATGTGACATATTGTTGTCGGTGTGGTATGGGTTAATACCGTAATAATGAGTCGACTATTTGGCTCTGATCGCCAAGCGATACCAAATGTTCCTCTTTTCACTTTCCACCGCTATTTTCGCGGTTCACTCGCTCGTTATCGTGCCACAACGCATGCATTAACACATAAAATTCTTCAGTATAATTTCACATTAATGTGGATATTGATCTTTCGTCAATGCCAGCGTAAATTTCTCTAGTCGGTCATCGGCCAGTCGTGAATAGTGCTACCGATATACATCATTTCTCGGGATTTATTCATCAAATGCCAAATGTTACAGATCGACCGACAGGTCACGTAGAACATCGACTAACACTAACTAACACGGGGATACCAACGACTAACGTTCACGCGTTTACGCTCTACCACCTCCCACTATATCACAATATATCACTTACTTGGTCGATGATTTCCATTTGCGTCAACGTTAACAAAGTTCAGGTGACAGGTCCTTCTGATCAGCTATTGATCTGGCCTGTTATTGGCCGATGTCCAAGCTGATACAACTGAATTATCATTCAACTACGGAACTAAAGTTAGCCAAAAATGCCATTATTATCGCTCGATTTCTACTGATCCGTTTGCCATTACCGCGCATAGAAATAGTTGTCAGTTGTAGTTTTATAAAGAATTCGTTTTTCGTAGTAATTTTTACATAATTACTGTCTATTTTTCTGTGTAAAATGCAAGGGACTTAGTGCTCCCTAATGTTTTTCTAATATTGTTGCCAACCCTTTCTGAAGCTGCGCAAGCATCTCTAAAGTGCATTATATCAATATCATTGCTTTTTATCTATTAATTTATCCAGTTCTCATGGTACTAATCAACAGAAATTGTCCATAAAATCTGTATGTCTATTCATGCTGTAATTTTAAACTGACAGATAATGTTATGTTTATTTGAGTTTTAAATTCCAATTTAATTCGCATGAATGTTCTATGGTCATACGGAGCATGCTAATTCTATCACTAAAAAGGTTGGCATCATAGTCTTTATTAGATTGACCTGCGAGAGTGTTAGATTTAGATGAGAGGCCTTGTCAGATTTAGATATTAGATTTTGTCAGATTGATATTTTATATGCGAGACTGTCTGATTGGGATATACGTATTTAAATTTTTCAAATTGCAATGCGAGACTTTCACCTTTCATGCAAGATGTTTATTCAAAAACTGTATTATCTATTTTTTACCCCCATATTCTGGATGGTGTTTTTGAATTCCGGATCATGGTTCCGAATTCTAGATGACATTTCTGAAGTGACGATGGTGTATCTCAACTCTTGATGGTGTATCTGAAATCACGATGTCTTGATAGCGTATCTGAAGTCTTGATCGTGTGTCTGAACTCCAGAAACTGTCGAGTGCTACAGAGCAGTTGGGGAAGAATCGGGAAATGGAGGAAGTGCCAGAGAGTGACCGAAGCACCATGCAAGAACTACAGAATGTTATTGCGGAGTTGGAGGGTCGTCTCGATGCCAAAGAACACCAGCTGAATCAGACACAAATCGCCATGGATACTGAGTTGAAACGTGCCAGTGAATGTGAAGAGGTAAGAGCTGGACTCTATTATCCTATCCTTGATTGTATCGTTACTTCTTTGAGCTGAATTTTGAACCTAATACTGCTCATTTAATTAATTATATCATCCGTGACTGCTACATTTATTTTGGTGTATTATCTTATTGTTGTTAAGGCACGTAGACAGATGGATTTTGTACGAAATTCTTTATGAAACTCACAGGAAGGTATATGGAGAATCGTCGTGGCAAAATATGCCACTAATTTTCCATCTAGTCATGATAACCATGCAGCTATTGGAATCCAACAGGATTTCATACATCACTAAATTTTTAGTCTTTTCTGGGCTGCAACAGAACAAGTCCCATTCGTTAGTTTGTTGCCTTATCAGGTCTCATGTCTTCTCTGTCTGAATGTTTGCCATCAGAACAAGGTGACTTTCAGTAGGATTGCTGCCCAAGAAAACAATGCGCATTGGAGACTTCATCTGAGTCCTATAGAGTACTCAAGTGGTGACGTCACGTCATAACAACGTGTTCTCAACAATAGTAAAGATGGCTCATGTAATTCTTCGCCAACGAGAAATCTTTCCAACGTGGCGAAAATCACTTGAAATCGGGACATATAGAGTATTACCATGAAGGTGTTATCGTCAAGTTAGGTAGTCATTTTTCAACGGTAGCCGCACATGATACCACGTTCCTTTAGCCCATACTTTGACGAAGCGAGTCAAAACGTCCCCTTAACTAAACGTCCCCTACAAAACGCTCCCCTACCACGATGTTCCTCCATATCGCTAAGTATAAAAGAATAAAGCCTAAACATTTATACTCTATGTAAACTGATATCTTATGTGAACTAAAAGAACGTTGAACGCTGCTACGAAACACGCAAAATCTTTTCGTATGCATTGACGCCATATTTGTTGAGAACACGTTGTTATGACAACTGACGTCAGATTTGGGTACGCTATGCTGGCGATATAGTACGTTTTATACAGGCGACATTGAAATCGTCCCGTGCTCTCGTCGCGCTGGTTTATGCTCACGCACACCAATATACATTACTCTTTTTCGGAATGAAGTAGGTCGAGCTTTCCCCTTACAAAACAAAACAACCTTGCGCTGTCCATCTGTACGAATTGGTCGATTATGTCCACGCCAGCGTTACATCACACTCCAGTGTTCGTCCTCAGGAAGTTGGTCGATCATTTCCACTCTAACGTTTTATACAGTATTATACCTCAGTGTGCTGTTCCCCTACATCGCCTAAGTCGATGGTTTCTCTAAAAACTGGCTTGCTTAAATAAATCGTCCACAACTCCGATACGAGATCAGTGACAAGGATTTCGGTCGAGTTTTTGCCAATTATACGAAGAACGAACGCGCCATCGTTTCGTAAATAGTCGTTCGCAAAAGTTTGACAAAGTTTTTTGTCGCGCGGTGTTTTGATGACATCGATAATGTTTAAGTATTTTTTTACTTGTAAAAGACGAGACTTGCTAAAACCCGTTCGCCAGGCCCAAAACAAGAAGTTTCCACAACTTATTGCCGAAACAAAGAAATACCAGAACCACAGAAAAATGAAGATCTTTTCGTTGAACAAGTTGATAGGTAGCACACATTGGATGGTCCACCGCTGGACATTGTTCAGTTGTCTTATGTAAAAGTCGCAAAGAGTCACACGAGGAAAGCGCGAGCTCTCCTTCCACGATTGACTGTACACTAAGTCTTGTATGACTTCCGCTCCGTAGACACTGTAAAAATCGCCGAGAAACGCGTTCAAGAGAAAGAATTGACCGACTACGTTTCCGATAAATAACAACTTGACGAACATGTAGAATCCCGTAAGATACGTTCCTTCTCGTTTACCGCAAAAGAAACAGCATATTCGAGACAAATTCTGACGAGCCCTAACGAGCAGATTGGATTTATACGCGCGGTTGCTTTCTAACCAGCGATCCAGGTACACAGCGATGCGTTCGACGACTTTCTTTCGATCTTGTGACCCACCAAGTTGACTTTGCATGGTCATGTTAACAATTTTATCTAAATCAACGCCCGAAAAGCCGCTTAACATTCGCCAGATAAAACACGGAAGTTTAAACATCATCGCCATCAAGAGAAGGATCACGGGTACCCATTGATAGTAGGTCAACTCGAGGTTCTCGCGCGTCGGAATGCTGTCGGGAATGTTATTCGTCATTGGAACGTAATACGTGTTCGACACCCAACAGTACGATTGGGCGTAAGATATGTGAGTTTTCGTGAACTGGGCCGGGCACCAACAGTGGATCGGATCGCCGACGAGTTGTTTGGTTGTTACAAAAGCGGAGAAAATCGCAAGGAGCACGACGGTGTAAATGTGGTTCAGACGATCCACCCAATCGTCGTCGCCGCTTCCGGTAAGTTTAGAGAAAGACGCGAGGCTGACGAATGTACCATACCTGAACAGAAACGCAGCGGAAAAGAGACGTCCACGGTAAGTACATTATAATTCGCTTAATCAATAAAAGTTGGTAGAAATATCATACGTACAAAGGGTGTGACAACTCGACCGGAACACATTCCGACACAATATCGAGTCTGGTTGAATTCGCCAATAATTATTGAATCCAAACGGCTCTAGTTCGGGTGAGATTAGCGTGCACATTTTACACGCACGTTAACTGTATACTTACTGCGTTGTATGGAAGCCTTTAAAGCGTATAAGCTAGTCCACGTGGTCAAAATTATCGTCATTTGAGAGCTTGATTAAAGAAAGCACTTGCTGAATTGGAATAGGTATATTCGCATTAAGGTCACGCGACGTGGTGAGTTTTTGATTTAACGATAGCGCGATATCCATGAATAGAATATACCGAGCCGAGACAAATATTGTGTATATATTCCCTTAGGTTTACACGATACTTCTCGATCTAATGTAACCTTTATTGGGATCGCAATTCGCGCAATCTGTGTGCGGTTATTGTACAATTTTTTATCGTTTACTGTCCTTTTTCGGAAGAATTCACCTGTTCTATAAACTAAAGCTCTTTGAGAGAACAGGATTTTTATACTTTTCGATAGGCGCTATCATATCAAACGATTTCGGTATGAACCGCACACGACTGTTTCATCAACAGAATAACCACTGGGAATATTCTACAAGCCACGAACTTTTGGCCTAAGCAACAAACCTGTTCAGAAGGTAGGTTATAAATTTATCGACATATGTTACAACGCTGTGATTAGTCGCTCTATGAAGACGACTTTGATATGATAATATATACGGTAGTTATGTTTCATTTTGTTGTATAATACGGTAAAACATCATGGGCTTTTTAATTCGTGTGAGTTAGGATACATGGACAAGTAATGACACCTTGCGTCACTGCGGTAAAAACCCAATCTTTTAATAGTATCAAAAGTTCGTTTTTTACATTTTGCAAAGTTCCTCATGGATTTTCCAGTGACCCATCGCGGTGTTACCACTCGCCGGTTTTTATTTTACATACATGATATTTCGCTTCTTTTCAGCTAGTCTCCCGCGACGAGGTGTGTCATCGTATCATAAGGCGTTAACGATCGAAACTCCGAGACACATAAGAAAACCGCACAAAAATCCATACGACGTATAAACGCTTGAAAATGAATAAACAAACGTTCGTCATAACTGCGTCGATAGATATAGCGCGAAAGCCGAAATTAGCGAGTCTCATGTCGAATTATTATTGAAATAATCGTCTGTCATGCGCGGTTAACATGCCCGAAAATAATTTGCATGCGAAAAGCCCACAAAATAAACGTGTTATAACCTAAATATATATCACCTAGAAATGCGGTATGTATTTCCTGCATTAAAAAATCGATTTAATGCCCAAATGTCGAAAACAATTTAGAATTCAGATATTAAATTGTCTCCCAGCATCGACATTTGAAAAATATTTAACGTACGTAATCGCACGAATCCGGAATTTCAGACGAGAGAACGATGCGTCCATCCATCATTATTGCGCAAGAACTGCAGCGCTTGGCTCATTTGGATTTTCTGCAGCGTTTTCGTGGAAAGCAAATAATACCTCGGCCCCTCGCTTTAAAATAACTGCAATTTTGCAATAGTTCTCATAATAAAGCGGAGAGACACGGGTAGGCTACTCAAGTGGTGAAGCGGTTGACTCGACATCGAGCGGCCGCGACTTCGAACCGGCGCACCCGTCGCGTTTTTTTTTTGCAAAATGAGCAGAAGTCGTTTATTCTAAATTTCTGGAACCCTTTATCAGTTCCCTATTTGAAAGCCTCTATCGTGTCATATTTTACTTTACCATAATAAAGGTCACGTGCGTGTCACTATTATCAAATATTGCTCGTCTACCCAATCACCGTTAAATCAGACGTTAAGACGTTTCATCGGGCTATGTAAACAGAAAGCGATGAGATAAACAAAACTACGTAAGACTATGTTTTAGTTGCGTCGGTTAGTAGATGGATTATATGGCTTTCGGGCCGCGTTCGAGGGGTTTCTACATTTGTCCATGACTAAAGGCCCTATCAGTTGCCATAGCAGTTCACAACCATCTTAGCGGTTGTAGGTAACATACCAGTTTAGTGAATGTTAATAATTTTTGGCATCATTGCAATTGTGACAGAACACCGCTAATACAGGTCCACCTGGAAATTACTTTAAAAATTAATAAGTTGATAGCGGAATAATTGCTGACTTGAAATTATTACGTAAATCCCAAGACGGTTGACATTAACTTTGCATTAATTAATATAGAATTATTTAACTCATACATAATTACGATGAAGATTACATAATCTCATTAAATATGCAATGCAGTAAATTTCAATACCCAGTAATGCAATATTAATAATAATTTTCGCGTCAATATGGTGAGATAAATCTAAACGAACAACCTTGTAAGATCCTGAGCAGACACTGAATTATATTAAACGAAGATGTTTTCTCCGAATAGGAATGATAACTATTTTTTCGGTTTCTTAAATACAAGCAGGCCATTTTTGGCCGTTTACAATGCTAGCCTATGATGTGGTTAACGCAACAAATTGATTAGCCTTAATTATGAATGAGGGGGGGGGGGGATATTGTGAAAAACCCACCGGGTGCGGGTCGACAATTGACCGTTTTCCATTCACGCCACTGACACCAAACACCTACAGACACTCTACATATCTAGCACACTTCCGCTAAGTCTGTTATTGGCAATAGTTATTTACAAGGAGATGACGAGATACCGAGAAGTAAGCTAGATAGAGACCATGCATAGAGTATATGAAGCACAGCCACGTCAGTAGGAAAAATCCCGAACAGAACCACACTACAAGGGACGCCCAGATCCCCTACGGGTACGGGGTTTAAGGGGTTTGGGGCCCGAAAAACGCCATATTAAGTAGAGTGATTAGGGCCTGGTCGAGAATTGATCCAGGAACGCCTGGATTCACAGCCAAACGCTCTAACTACTACGCCACCTGACCTTCTGCTATATGAATACATGAATAGTAGTTCAATTTTACTACACTCAAAAAGTAGATTTGTAGAACAATGCCTAACGATCATTTTATTTCATGATAAAATACTGGAGAAAACTCTAGGAATTTTATTACACGACTGTCAAACATGGAAAGTTCGTCCGACCTCAATGCCCGGAAGTTCGGGTAGTAAAAATGCCCACAAACGATTGGCCGGCCTCGATTTCCCTCGAGGGTTGCCATGGCGACCGCATCGGTCCATTCTTTCGAAACAAACAACGAGTCTAACTTGGTGAACAAGTGCCTAGCCGAACGCAAATATTAGGGTCATATGCAAATACTGTGACCACGAAAACCGCCATCTTTATTCTCGATGAAGCTAAACTGCTGTCCAAGAGTTATCCTGAATAATAAATCGCCTGTTTTCAGCTTCAATCACCTCATATTTTCATGTTTGTTTGCCAGCACAGGTAGCAAAAAAACTTGCAACCAATAATTGTTCATGTATTACGTGATTTCGCCCAACTAAAGGTTGTCGCAACTCTACCGATTGAGGGAGAGTTTATTTTTATGAGGTCCAATCAAGCACAGTCATGTAAAATCAAAATGTAGTTAAAACAGGGAGGGAAACAATTCTTAGAACGTCCAGAAATTGTTTTTATCTCCCTTGCTACGCTGATTCGGCAGTGGGCATGCGCAGTGACGGCGATGCGGATGGAGGCTGAAGTGCGCAGACGCTTAGTACTTGCAGAAAAGCGAGCGAAACTTTGAATGAAAGATCAATGCCACTAGTAGAAAAAAGCAAGAAACGTAATGGAAATTTTTATTACTACTTCGTCGTTGAATCGCTATTAACCGCTAACACTGAGCATGATGAAACTTTCACACAATACAGCTTTAACATTTAGCAATCGGGCCATATAAGATTCCTAATGTAACTTCAG
>WURV02150753.1:0-17402 GCA_011762755.2 Epimenia babai | reverse complement strand
AAGCGACCACCTGTCTTAAGCGACCGTTTTACGCCGGTCCCGCGGACGGTCGCTTAATACAGGTTTCACTGTATTTGTTAGTGTTAAGAGGGGGTACTGCATGACCCGAGGGGTGCGCCATGCCCCTGTTGAAGAAAATGTTTTCAATCATGCCTTTTAATTTTGGGATCGAACCGAACATTTGTCTGTTTTTATGGTGAACCCAAAGTATAATAGACCTATTGTCTTCTTGTATTCATAATAACAAATTTGTATTAACAATATTCGCATATGTATTATAGGTGATAAATTAAAATATACAACATAAAATATGTACGTAACAACATAAAAAATGGTGATTCAGGCGTACTATTATATGTCATAAATTAAAAACGATTTTTTATGTTGATATTGTATTTAATTTTATACATACATTGTCAATATAGTTACAGAATTTGTTTGATGTATGATTTTTTTGCCTTTCAGTGTATAAAAATAGTATATAGACATGCCATTTATTTGTTAACAGTTCGTAGTTACTAAATATCAAATTCTACTAAAGTGCACGCTTGCTTTTACTAACATTATTTGACAGATTTAGCGTTATTTAAATTTAACAAATATAGTCCCATGTTGAACTATTTCCTATATTTATATTTTGCAGAGTTAGAATACTTACTTTACTTTTAACAAATTACAGTTTTTGTCATTTGTTTGAGTTTTGCCGTTTTTTTACATCATTGATCAACCTAACTGCGTTCTACTAACTCCACACAAACCTCTAGATTTATGAGGAGTTTAACTCCTCGCAACACTTCATCAGTACGGCCATCTTGAAATGTCACTTGGACTACTCTTGCATTAATGGTTTTGTGCTCTTTTTAAAAGTAACAGTGGTTTAAATCTTTATAGTATATAGTGAAAGAGATAACGTCAACAAACTTTACATTAACCCTTAGCACTCTGTTGTCACAGACCTGGATTGCTATAGTAATATGACATACAGTTGTCAGTCTGGTAAGGGTTAAAGTGGGTGCCTCAGATATCGAAGAGGGCAAGAAAACTTCCACTGATCTCTATTGAACTTAATGTCCTGTACTAAATCTCATTTACTCCGCTGTTGCACAAACTCAGTCTTACAAGTTTACAAGACATACTAAGATCTCTGCGAAGTGGCCCCTATTTTCTGGATTATCAACACTTTAATCATAGGAAATAGGCAAAAGATTTCGGTTGCTGAAACTTCCGGTGCAGTCTCGGATTATTTGGGTTTTCTAAATGTATAAATATTCTATCTTACCGAATCATTATGAAATGGAAGACTTTCATTTTTGTCTGCTGTGATCGAAGTCACTGCAATATCTGCATTTTACCGTTTGTTAGTTTACCTTAACAATTGCCTTCGCTTGCTGCATGATGCCTGCTTTACTGACACGCCTTACGCCCACCCGCGGGCGCCTCTCATTACAGACTCGCCCACACATCCCATTTTAGATCACGACCTGCGTCCGCCGCCCATCATCCACATCGGACCGCAGAACCAGACACTCGCCATAAAAACGATCGCCATGTTGCCATGCCAGACGGCGAGTAAACCAAAGGCGATCGTTCGCTGGTATCACAACAATCGTGTGATCCTCACGTCTAACCCTCTCAGGGTGACCGTACTAGACTCAGGAACCCTCCAGATATCCGGTAGGTACACTCCACGGTGTATTGTACTTATGAGGACTTATCCCATTTGGTCTAATAATGTTGTTGTAAATACCAAATAGACCAATAGTGGATCAATAGAAGACAATATAATCAAATCACCCATTTCGACACTTTCAAAGGTAGATTGCCTGTTTCTGTTTTTCTCTAATTCTTCATATTGATGGCGACTATGCCTGCATAGGATTTCCTTTATTTCAATATTTGTTCTACTATTCACTGTATTACTTAACATTATCTATTTCATGCTCACTGTAAATGTACTTTATTGTATCTAACATTGATCTGTGTTGCCTGTATACTGTTAGGTGTTAATTTTATATAATTTAGGTAATTACATTATAGTCTTGGAGCATTGGGCTATTGTTTCATGTAAAGTGTGTTTGACAGTTCTGCTAGTAAGTACACTTTAAACAAATAAATTTCATTTCATTTCATTACTCTAAAATCCCAAATTCTTTATTCAATAATGTTATTTCTTAGTTGGAATCCTATTAGGACTTATCCTGTATGGTCCAATATAGTTGTAAAAATTACATGCCTGCTGAATCTACCAATACCAAACAATCAAAATATAATCTGTGTAACTGTTAAAATTTTATGTTCTGGATCTAAAATAGTTATAAACACAAAATCCATTCTAGATGGACTAATACCCAACTATATATGCCAAAATTACCAATTTCACTGATATTCATAGTTTCATTGGCTGTTGGCTGTGTGTCTTTTAGGATTATATCTGATTGGTCTAATATTGCAAACACAAACCACCAAAATTATGCTAAATGGTTTAATATCTAACTATATTTGTTTTAGTACCAAAAATCACAAATTTTACAAACATCAATAATTTTATCGCACTTTTGCCAGTGTGCCTGTTAGGACTAATTTTGTCTTGTCTAATATCATAAGCGCAAGCTACGAAATTCATGCTAGATGGTTTAATAGCAAACTACATAATCAAAAATCACAACATTTGCAGATATCCAACAATAGCATCTGAATAATGGCTGTGTTCCTACTAGAACTAATCCGGTGTAATCCTGATATGATCGTAAACGTAATTGAAACATACAAATCCTCCAGATATACCGTAAATTCACTTTTGTCTGGGTCTCTATGCCATTAAGACGTGTTTGGTCTGACATTGTTAGAAACGCGTTATCTCTGTTTTTGGACTCGCGCCAAAAATTAACCAAAAGTTATGCAAACTTTCCAAATCAAGTCACCCCATTTTGTGCTTGCTTTTAAGCACTCTAGATTTCTTTGAAACATTACATGGCCAACATAATAACGTGGTAGCTTCGCTACTCTGATTTTCGATTGGTCCACCCACAGATAATTTCTCTTAATTTCGACTAAAGTTGATCTTCTTTATTATATACAGTTCCATTGACACGAGGAATACAAACTTATGCTGTAAATGTCTACATTGAGCTAATCGGTATCTGTATAAACAGTAGTATACTGCATGTTATGATTGCTTTTTGTAATGGACCACTATGACTACCTCCTAGTCTTAGTGCCTTGTTGCACACACTTCAGTATGAATTTCCAAAAACATGGCTTTTTGGGTATATTGCTAACATTAACATTACAATAAACTATGATCATTAACATTACGATCAACTACGATCATCAACATTACGATCATCTATGATCATCAACATTACGATCAACTACGATCATCAACATTACGATCAACTATGATCATCAACATTACGATCAACTACGATCATCAACATTACGATCAACTATAATTATCCACATTACAATCAACTATGATCATCAACATTACGATCAACTATGATCATCAACATTACGATCAACTATGATCATCAACATTACGATCAACTATGATCATCAACATTACTTCAATTTAATTTTATTGGTAACTTTTAATTTAATAATTTTAGTTAAAATTATTAGTCTTAATAGGATTAGTTGTAATAAAGTTAGTCATAAGTGGATTGGCTATAAGTGTATTGGTCCTAACAGTATTAGTCGTAACAGAAACACGTATTGGCTCTTCACATCTGTATACTCTACTCAGTATTTCTTTATGCTCTGATATCTCATCACTCCATTTTGCCATAGATAAACAATCCAAACCTTTTTCTATATTTACATACGCACAAAACAGGTGTAGTGATAAGTTAGAAATATATCCGATAATCTCAATCCGTAGCTAAAAAAGTATTGTGTTTTCCATGCATCTTTTCTCCAAACTTGTTGTTATTGATATATTGCACATTTTTATGTCTTTGTATTATATGTATGTATGTTGGGCTTGTAATTGTGAATAACACACACTGTAGTAAGAGCATAGTACTTTGGTCACACAGATGCAATGATACTAGAGGAAAAAAATGATGACGTGTTATTTCATGTTTGTTCCAATTATATAGAGATATAGCTATTCGGGGTGGTCTTTAGATCTCTAGTGTAGAAAGAGGTAACATCGGGTTGTTGAGGTCTGTGGTGAGGAGACAGTCAACAGCGCAGTCTGTGAGGTTTGTAAGATGGAAATTGTTAACGCTTTGTTGAGGTCTCTGGCAAAGTTAACAACACGAGAGTTAACTGATTAGAGTTACCAACTCAGTTTTGCAGTAGATAAGAGTTGAGGCGCAAGTCAGAACCGTTAACCAGAGCCGTCTTGGAATCCATCACTTCAAAATAGCATCAATAGCAGTTTCTATCAAGTGTATTCGGTCTGTTTGCTTTGGGTGGTGGTGAACTTTACCGCGGAACGAGTTACTGTTTTCATGTCGGAAAGAAATGCACACCGTCTTTACGAACCACTGATATTTTAAGTCCGTGTATCATGCCAGCGATATCTGTACAAGCATGATGGACTATAAAGTGATTGGCCTCTTCTTCCACAGTCCCATCAGAGGTATAGGTTTTTTCTGTGCATTTCTTTCCAACTATTCAGAGAACCACATTGGCTACCCCCCTTTAACATCATGTTTTCATATTGTGAGTGACCTCTCTTTTAGAAATGTTCTTGCACTGTCTGTGATTTCAGACCTACACCTATCAGACAGCGGGCGGTACACGTGTAAGGTGATGAGTGAAACGGGTGAAACAACGTGGGACGCCTACCTCGCTGTGGAAGGTCATTTATTTATAATTTTGCGCGTTTTCATTAGTTTATGTTGCTGACGCAGCAGATAGTGTATTGCAGAGCTTCTTTGATTTATTTATTTTTTATTTTTGTTTATTCTACAAAATACTCAAATATTTTAATATGTGCACAATTTAGGCGTAAATTTTAGTTGAAGTGCATGCAGTATAACAAATCTGAGTATGCTTTATGTTTTTATGATTTTGTTGGAAGGAAATAGTAGAAGTTGAAACAACTTTTAAGGTAGCCCTCCCACCTTTAATCGTGCCTTCCGTCTCTTTATAGATTTTATTAAACATTTTCTCCCAACTGTGTAAGCTATATTGCTTATATTAGTTATAAATCAAGTATGTTGGATATATGTAATAGCTCTCGGTGCAATCGTGAAAGTTGTGGAAAAAAAGTTTCGGCCATGTAAGGATAGTAATTTTTTTGATCGTTTGGTACCATCTGATTGCGTATGAATTCTTGATGGATTACTTCGTAGAGAACGACACCTTAAAGAGGAGACAAGGCTGCGTCTTTCCTTCATATACAATCTCTAAATTTGACTCAACAGATCTGAAGGATGGCATGGTGTACCACCGTAACCCAGAACCGAAATCACTTCCTGGTCCGCCATCCAAGCCCTTGATTACTGACATCACCGATCATAGCGTGCGGTTGTCATGGAGACGCGGAGCGCGACAGGGTTCATCGCCGCTTGTTGGCTTCCAGATCGAATATTTCAGTCCAGAGTCGAGCAAAGTTAGTAATTATGGGCCTTTTGAAAGTCTTTATCCGTACTATTCAAACAACATAGGCAATTTGTAAGTTTCAAAGTAAAAGATTTTGGATAATTTTCTCCTAAAACTTAGCGATGCATCTCCTATTTCATGGTTTTCTAATCTCTTAACCCCCTCCCCTCACACCAGGTGCCTTTTATGCTTTTAATATGAAATAAAATATGTATATGACGCCATCGCAAACACATAAAATACTTGTTTTTATCTAACCTCAGCTAATTCATACCGACTTAAAATCCAGAAATTGTAAGCTTATAAACGTGTGAAGTGTGTCATGGACTCTGATCATATGGACAATGATCACAATTAAGGTACGAAATGTTGACCCGTGTATATTCAATAATGGAGTCATTGTGACTTTTTATAAGCTAATTTTGGTCATACATTGCGTACCAGGTAGCCTGCTAACAAAGTTCTGAAAGAATGCATGAATAATGTGTAGAGTTTTATTTATTTCTAGTATATTCAGCTTTAAGTGATCAGGCAAGGTTATTCTTCGAAATGTGTTTTTACCAATATGGAAGATTAGAGACAAAAATCAAAACTAATAACTAATCCATTAATGAATTGCATGTAAAAGTAATTGGGTTGGGGGGGGGGGGGGTCGTGCGCGAGGGTTGGGGCACCTGCTCTTTATTTTTTTCAATGCTTTGTTTATTTCTAGGTGTTTACACACAGTTTTAAGGCTAGATGTTTACAGTCCTAAGATTGGATGTTTACACTTAGATATTAATACGCAATCCTAACACTAAATAATAGGTTCACATCGGAATATCGATGTAAGACATGAGTACAGCAGCCGTGCGGGGTTTAACCGCATTGTTCTACATACGGTATTGTGTAGAAACTGACCGACTGACCGTTATCGTGTCACCCACTTCCAGGGTTGGCAGCGGACGGTGCTGGACAAACCGAAAGAGCAGTACGTCGTATACAACCTCAAATCCAGCACGAGCTACCTGTTTTTCGTTCGCGGGATCAATTCCCACGGTATCGGCCTGCCCAGTTCTCTCTCGGACATTGTTCGCACGCGCAGTGAGTAACGCGGGACAACATGACGGTACAAACGGTAGTTCTTCGTATCTATGAAATGAAATTTTATTGATTTATAGTGCCCTTTTAACACATGGCTAAATGACAAACGACAAATTTATGGTTGCTATGATTAACTAGAAACACAAGAAATACGGTTCAAAATCGAACTCGGTATTTCATGAATAAATTATAAGTAAAATAGGTATATACAGTAAGATCACATATATAAAGAAAATATAACTAAAAATATTACAGCACAGATTGGAAAAACAGGAAAAACACAAAATATAAGAAAATTACATAGTATTGCACTATAAAATTACCCCATGTCAACTTCGCAAAAGGCAGTAGAAAAAAGGAATGTTTTAAGTTTGGATTTGAAGGTATTTAGTTCTGTGCATATGTACATACAGGTATAGTTCTGTATATATCTTAGTTATTAGCTACCTGTGCTTTGTGTTGTTAGTCCCATAGTCTTACTAGTTGCCAACAGGCTTTGTATATAGTGTTATACTCTACGAGAGCCTATTATTTGATAGCAACTATAAATAATATGTAATAAATATTAAATTATGAATCATAATAATATACAAAAACACATCTGACTTAACGTATTTTAAATATCGTAATATATTAAATAAATTTTAACTATCGCTGTGTTCACTGGGTTCGCTGTGTTCTTGATATTTCCTTGCGGCCGCTGTGCATTTTCTTACCTGTGAAGGTGACGGATTTTTGACGCAATTTCTCAGGTACGCGGCGGGGCAGTCCTCAGGGTAACAAACCCGGGAAGCCTCGCTCCCGGGTCCCCATACCGGTGCTGGAGAAGAAACTCAAAACTGGCACGGTCGTTGAGCTGACCAAACCTACTATACACAATTCTACTCAAGTTCTTGTGCGTTGGCGGGTACGTTTGGTTCGTTAGCGTTAATACTATAAGGGAGGTAATCTTTGGGTAGATATTTCGACTTTTATCGGCCTTACTTGACATTTATAGGCCTTATTTTGACATTTATAGGTCGTAGTTTGACATTTATAGGCCTTACTTAGACATTTATAGGTCGTAGTTTGACATTTATATGCCTTACTTTGACATTTATAGGTCGTAGTTTGACATTTATAAGCCTTACATTGACATTTATAGGTCGTAGTTTGACATTTATAAGTCTTACTTTGACATTTCTAGGTCGTAGTTTGACATTTGTAGGTCGTAGTTTGACATTTGTAGGTCGTAGTTTGACATTTATAGGTCGTAGTTTGACATTGACCAAACGACCTAAGAATTTGTAGTTTTTGGGTAGTGTCTCTTCTCAGTTTCTGCATCAGATCAAGGCATGTCAGTTTGCCACATGTCATTGGGGGTAGGCAATGGAAAAACAAAATTAGCATTGCCCAGGATTCGAACCTTCCACCTTCTGGTTCATAGACCGGCGCTCAGTAAACTAACATATCGTGATAGAGAAGTATTGAGGTATAAAGCAAATTATATGAAATTTAAATACATTAAAATGTATTCTATATATCGAAACAATCCATATTAAGGTTGACCTATTTTTCGTCAGGTGATCAAAGCACACGATGTGATCCAAGGATTCCGAATTCGTTGCACGTACATCGTTGATCCGATTAAACCCGAATACGGTCGCTCGATCGTGGCGAACGTCGACGATCCCGAAGCGACGAGTTATACGATACGTAACTTACGCAAGTTCGCCTGGTACGATATCCGGATCCAGGCGTACGCCGGCGTCGTAAAGTCCGGGTTCAGCGAGAGCTTGCGCATCCAGACGCCCGAGGATTGTGAGTTGATGTGGCATGAAGTCAGGATGCGACGAGGTGTTTTAGGCACTTCCCTCGCGGCTGTAGAATAATTGATGGCCATATTTTGACGTCGTTTCGATGGTGTTTCGGCAGAAAAATATGGTTCTCTGCGCTTAATATAATTTGGCAACAATGTCCAGATTTCGAATGAAATTTAATTGACTAAATTGAACTTATTTAGTAAAAATGATGTTAATGGTGACAGGTTGGTCTAGTTGTCACTGCACTGATATCATACTCAAGGGAAATGCACAAAAAACAATCCGTCCCATCAGAGCTATTGGTTTTTCTCTCCAGTTAGTCCCAGTCCCACATTTATATTACCTCCCTTGTTATTGCAGTTTACTTTTATTGTTGGCAGTATGCAAATGAGTGCTAAACACCTATGTCAACTCATACCAGTCATTACACTACTAGGAATGTAAACGGATACACATCACGATGCAGTACTGGGAATATACATAGACATACATCACAATACACTACTGTGAATGTAAACGGACAGACGCTCTGGTCCTGTCTCTGAGGTCACCGTGTCGCATCGAAGCTACAAAAATTTAAAACATCACCTCTAGATTGGCACATTATGTCCCAGCAAGAACCTTTTACTTATATATATTTGAGGCTTTGAACCCTCATGTTTAATTTTAACTTTATTTTCATCTAATTTATTCAATCGATATTCAGCTTTAAACTAGGAGGGAAGGGAGGTAATGCGGTTTTTCTAGATGGAAGATTTTACAGTTGGTGTTGGAGACAGGACTCAAGTGTTTGCTGGAGGTAATAGGTTGGTGAAATAGTGATGAGAAACAGTTTTACTTCTCAGTCAACACTCTTGTGAAATGCTAGTTGACGAATGTCATTTTCAGAGGAAAGCTGCAGATAATACAGTGATATTAAACCATTTACAATCTTCAATGCTTTGCTTTTTATATCATTATATTGGACTTATTTAACCCTTGCCTTTAACCAAGGTAGTCTGGGAAGTATAAATCTCATCACAACACCAACAGCTGATTGGCTGACCTGTGCCGGTTTTACGTCGTATTAAAATATTGCAGTAAAAAATTCCCGCCTGTATATATATGACTGTGTTACGCTGACTTACTTCATGTTTGATTGACAGACCCATCGGCACCACCACAAAATGTCGTTGTGCACAAGAAGGATGGGACGGTAACAATTCGATGGAATCGCCCGAAACGCGAACATTGGAACGGCATCATACTCGGATATTTTGTGAGTTTCCTTATCTTATTCCACTTACAATGTCATGAGGCATACACCTAACTGTTCGCCATTGTTTCCGATCATCAGACTTTTCCAATCGACACCATTACGTTAGATACGCGCATGACAATTCACTATTGTTAATGACAGTTAGAGTGTTTCTTACAGTCATGTCGTGTCTGTTGCCAGCGTCTGCCACTTTGTTGTTTTGTTCGTTAGTAAACATTTCTCGCGTCGGGGTAAGGTGACCTCTGTCACAACACGATACATACCTGAGAAACTGTTTAACAGACATCTGTCTCTGTATATTCCTATTTTCTCACCATATCCACGAATATCTTACTGTGAAGCAACTGTAAAACTATGTATTAACAGTTTAGGATGGGTTTTTCAAGGGCCTGTCATTGGCTCTGCATAGCAATTGTCACTTGATTCTGTAAAGCACTTGTCATTGCATTTGTAAAGGGCCTTTCAGGGGATCTGTTAAGGGCCAATCATTGTAGCTGTAGAGGGCCGGTCATTAAATCTGGAAAAGGCCTGTCATTGGATGTGTTAAGTCAGTGGATTTCTTAAGAACCTGTTACTGGATCTGTAAAGGACCTGTTACTGGATCTGTAAAGAACCTGTTACTGGATCTGTAAAGGACTGGTTATTGGATCTACAAAGGCCCTGTTATTGGATCTGTAAAGGCCCTGTTATTGGATCTGTAAAGGCCCTGTTATTGGAAAGTCTACCTAAAGTTTTTCCAGTGATTCATCAAATACTACAAAAAAGAAAATGCCTAGTCAGGATGGGACACAGTAAAGTAACAAAACGCTCTCTGACCAAAAATATACTTTATATATGAGCTTTCGCTTACCAATCCAACTTTTACCAATAGATGAGAAACAAAAGTAAAACGAGCTTAGCTATATATATTTATTTATTATAAGTTGAACGAACTAAAATATATATATATACCTATTATTATTATTTAATGTGGCTTCCCATTATGCAATCCTAAGGCTATACGCAAGCATGATGGTCAAAACATATATACACGGGATATATATATGTATATTCACATATATACTCGTGTGTATATATAAAACTGTCACTAATACGGAATATAATATGAATGTGTTGATCAGCGTAAATGCATTCATATTATACTTCCTTTACTTCCTTTCCTACTGTCATATATATATATATATATAAATACCACAAATGTACGCGGATCTGCATCGTGGATCGTACCTGCATGTTTATGTTTTTTTATGTTGAATTTTCCAGGTGTTTCTCCTCGGTAATGAGAGTAAATTCGATCGGAATCTCACGCGAAATTCAACGACGTTTGAGGTGAAGATCCATGGAATCCATCGTGACATCAATTACAACGTGCAGGTGGCCGCCTACAACTCCATCGGCATGGGTACCCTCTCAAAGCCGGTGTCAGTTGGTGAGTGGTACTACCCGTCCTGTCATAATGTCATTGGTGTAGGGGTTGGTTTGTAGCTTTTGTAGGGGTGGGTTCATGGATGTCTCGGATGTCTTGGGGGTGGCGGTTTGTAGATGTTGTGGGGGGGTTAGTTCGTAGACATCATGGGGGCTTCGTAAATATCATGGGGGGCTTCGTATATATCATGGGGTTGGTTCGTAGTAGACATCGTGGTGGGTTCGTAAATGTAATGGGGTTGGTTCGTAAACATTGTGGGGAGTTTATAAATGTCATGGGGTTGGTTCGTAGACATCGGCTGTGCGATGGTTAGAAGATTTTTCTGCAAAAGGTTGTGCATTAAAGTCACCCCTAACCAGCGATTTGTCTAGCACCTATTCTACCTGACATCTAGATTTGTCTCGCACCTATTCTACCTGACATTATCTAGATTTGTCTCACACCTATTCTACCTGACATTATCTAGATTTGTCTCACACCTATTCTACCTGACATCTAGATTTGTCTCGCACCTATTCTACCTGACATCTAGATTTGTCTCACGCCTATTCTACCTGACATCCAGATTTGTCTCACGCCTATTCTACCTGACATCCAGATTTGTCTCACACCTATTCTACCTGACATCTAGATTTGTCTCACACCTATTCTACCTGACATCTAGATTTGTCTCACACCTATTCTACCTGACATTATCTAGATTTGTCTCGCACCTATTCTACCTGACATTGTCTAGATTTTCTTGCAAATATAGATTTGTATTGAATTGGATTATTGTAAATTTAATAATGGAAGGTGATCGATATTATGGGTGTGACTGACACTTGCTACCTTTAATTAAGTAGTACTCCAACCTTGCCTCTTGTATATCATAATTATATCCCAACGTTATTGCATGACACTGTATAGAAATGCTCAGAAAACCTTCACTTATTGTGGGACTTGAACCAACGACCTACAGGTAACCAGTCGGGTGCTCAACCAGACATGTATCTGGCGTGATACAACACATATTTCACCCATCTTATTGGTCATTCGTTAATCACGTTGTTTCGTCCTGTCTTAGCGGACTTTGTAGCTTAATTCGTGCAATAGCTGACTGTTACTCTAAAGGTTATAAATGTGGGGTGACGCGGAGTGAAGAGGCTTATTCTTTGTATTTGTCTGAATCCCTACAGTCCACCAATCAGTTGATAGTGAGTTGATGCGATAATTTTACCGGGAACAGTCATTTCGGGCTATTGAAGCGTTACTGGGAGGGTAGGGTCGCTGAAAAACTAATTACATCGTCGTTACGACGAGCGATAAAGGTAGCACAGGTCGCCAGATTCCCTCATGCATCGAGCGTGACATTACGTAGTTTTCTCATAAATATTGTAACTTCAATATCATATCTCAGTGAGGTACCTACGCGGAACATGGATCACAGGCGACCGAACGCAGCCCGGGGAACTGTCCTACGCTGATAAAACCTCAGTCTTACTCACATGTTTTATGGCCGTGTTGTCCCCGGGGAAATGATCGGTTAGGGCGAACGGAAATTGGCACCATCGTTAAACTATTTTCCTAAACGCATTTTCGATACAGATCTTTTTTTGGCATTTTTTGTGATTTTCCTCGGGGCTTTTGATGTGATGCCGGATTCTTGCGGGGTGCTGGGGGATTGTACTGAAAATGACTGATGTAAAATTTATAGCCAATGTCCCTGTATGCTATATCTGTGTCTCTGTACAAAAGCCTTCAAGAGTTTAGGTAAACGATGTAAAAACCATCATTTTCATACTGTACAGTATTTTTATTCAATATAATACATAACGTAGTGTAAACATTGACTATGCATGAAAACACATTGGACAACCGAAATGTAAACAAGAGATTCTTGTCAATTTACAAACACTCAATCCAAATGTGGATTAATACTGCCCAACTGATTATATTGCCTAAATCTGTGGAAATTAATGTGCACCCAGAACATTTGACTATGAAATGAATGAAATGAAATTTATTTGAGTAAAGTATACATATTAGCCGAGCTGTCAAACACACTTTACCTGAAACAATAGCCTAATGGTCTAAGACTACAATTTAATTACTTAAATTATATAGAATTGACACCTAACAGTATGTAGATTAGTGCTATATAGCTGTATTGTTTTATGCGTTCTCTCTTCTATAGGGTTTTATCAACATTTTTATTCCTGAATTTAGAAATATTTGAAGTGGGTTTTCGTAAATTTCATAACTGTTTAACGAGGCTATCATACGACTGATTTTCTGGGGCACTGGGTAACCCTTGCAGTGTGGTTCTGTTGGGGCTTTTTCCCTCTGATGTTTGCTGTGTTTCGGGTGCTCTATATGTGCTCTCTATGTCGATTACTTCCCCGCTATGTCGTCATCTCATTGTAAATAAACATGGGCCTATCATAGACTTAGCGAAGTGTGCGACATATGTAGAAATTTGGAACCAGTGGCGTGAATGGAAAAAGGTCAATTGTCTGCCCAGACTCGGTGGGTTTTTCACACTAGGTGTTTTCCCCCATCCCTTTTAAGTGAGGCTAATCAGATTGTCATGTTAACCACATTAATAGGCTAGCTTTTTAAAGGGTGAAGAATGGCCTATAATGATTACCTTGGTATTCAGCCTATAAATACAATACAATACGACTGATTTTACTGCCGTTAAAACAGAGTAAAAAACTGAATCAAGAAATGGAAACCTTTTTGTCTTTCCTGTAACTATATATTATATTTTATCTGCATAAAAAATATGGTGGGTTAATTAACGCCGTCCTAAGTTAAGGTCAGCAGTTCACATCTATCAGCCACGATGATACTAATTAAGGTCCATCAATGGTGGGGCGGTGGGGTGGGGGTGAGGGCATTGGATGATGAGCTGGTACCCGACCGATTAAGGTGATTTATGTAGTTGGACTGTCACAACATTATCATTGACTCACCGGGGTTGTTTGGGCCACAATCATGACTCACCACCCGACAATGCAATTCTCTCTGCGGCCGGTGAACATATTGATCCATTCTTGCACTCGATGAACCTCGATTTCATGCAAAACTCCACTTTATGTCACAACGTTCTCTGCGTTTGTAAGATATTTATACATTTAACATAACATCGAACGCAATAATAACTTGACTATCCTTAAAATGTTACCGTGTAATCAGATTATTGCACTTAATGTTTTAGATGTTACTAAGAGAAAAGGCGGACATTGATTAGTTTAGGAATCATTAGCACATTCACAGTTGCACGCAAGAAGCTATTCACATCAATGTTACATTGTTGTTGAAATGGAGATTTTTTACCATCACAGAAGAATTCCTTTGCATTCCTCATTCAGCAAATGAAATTTTTCTACTCATTTGTCCATTAGAGTTCCACGGATTCTGTTGACTCGACTTGTTTGCTGTTCTCGTGCGTTTTGTATACCATATTTACTTTCAGCATTAAATATTATTTTAATAATTTTATACAGGCAAATGTACCATTAATATGTCATGAAACTTGTTTTTGTAAGCTATGTGTCATTTGATATATTTTTGCCAACAATAGTTTCCATGTAAAATCACAATTCAGAGTTTGACCACATGCAGGTATTTGGTATGTAAAATTATTTTAATGTTACGCAGTGATTGACTTGCTCTTAAGAGAGACAGAGTTTGGGACCTAGAAGGAAAGCCGGAGATTTTCCAATTATTTCAGATGTAGGAGAAATGTCAGATTGGATGAATCGTGATGGTTGAAGCCAGAGATTCGAGGAACGCCAAAAGTCTTTAAAGAGTCAGGTCAGAGAAAGGCCATAGAACTAAGGAGAGGCCAGAGCAAAGTCAGAGGATTGGGGGAAAGCCACAGGACTGAGAAAAGGTGCAGATCTGAGGTTATCCAGAGGTCAAGAGAAATCAGTACTTTTGGACCTAGCAGGAAGATGTGCTCTGGTCGATGTGAATATCGGAATAGTCATCAAACCTTGCTGTTGTCGATTTTTTGTTTATTGAATCGTTATAGGAATTTAGTTTGTTTCCCTTCCTTGCAGAGCGAGACAGCACATCGGTGATGCACAAACCGTGGTTTATCGGGCTCCTTATTGGGACCATCGGAGGAACATTATGGTTGGCTCTCTGTTTCTTCACTTTGTGGATGTGTAAGAGACGGCGCAGCCGCAACAAACTCAATAAACAGGCCATGTATAATGGTAGGTCCTTGGTGTACTCCATGCCGTTCTGATGTGCCTACGACTAAGTGATTTCTACACTCAGTGCAACCCTTCATTTCCGACTCTATGGTTTGGTTATTGAACATTATTACATCATCCAATAATTACCTCCCCCTTTTTACCGAATTCAGCTCTGAATGTTCTCATCATTCACGATCTTCTAAGCCCGACTTCAATTTACGAGTAATTTTTTGTAAAATCGCACCTGAAATTGTTACATGTATGAAAATTACTGTGATTTCTCCCATCCTGTTGTTACATAAAAAGCTGTTTATTTAACAAATATTTACAGTCATGTTATCTAGCGATGTGCAACAGTATATGTCAAGTTGTTAACATGGTATCGATGCAGTACCATTCCACGTGAAGAGCGAGGACGTCGTCAGACAGGAGAGCCTCATTGCCAACGGCAAGGAACAGTACCCAGGTAGTACACGCTTGCATTCACATCCTCGTGTATTATCTGTTTGCATTTTTCTGAGATTTGGTTGGTTAACCCATTTGATTGAAATACAAAATTAATAACCCAATTTAAACTTCCCTTAATATTGATTGATTATATATAGTTTTGTCGTGTTCACTCTGCTTAAAATAAGCTTATGGCATTTAGGTTTTGGATTTTCTACCTATACTCGCTGTTCCTTAAGTCATGTGACCATGACAGTTTTGTCGTTATCGAGCTACTTTTGTATAGCCATATAACCCCGACCATGTTGTTGACCTTTATCTTCGTACAAGTCCTTATCAACTCATACGTATAGTGACAGACTTAAAATCAGTTGTCTATTTCATTTTTTAAAATTGTACCATTGAGTAACGTATTTGTGGCACCATTGTTCTGCGATTACCTGCCCTCTTCAAATTTCGCATCTTTAGTCTGGGGAATGAATCACACTAAATAGCAGTGGTCCCACTGACTGTCCCTGCGTTTGCCATCCACAGGGTCTTTTGTGATAGCAACAGTGTTTTTGTTTTCAAAGTGTAAAGTTAGCTCTGATAATTAATCAACATGTATGACTAGGTCAGCGCAATTCAAAAACAACGTTATGATATCAAGGAAATAAAATACTCAGCTGTGATTGATAAACTACCAAGGATCGACTTAACCTCTATACTTTAAAATTATTTTATTCTCGTAGTCCGATTAATTCAGAGTTTAGCGGGATAACGGGTTAATAATTTGCTTTTACTCGGATCGAATTTATTGTACTGAATTTTACTCTTTTCTGTATATTTTATAAGCAAATGCAAAACACATAGAGAGAATGGAGACCTAGAAATGAAAAATAGGATTTATGGTGCGCTAGGATGGGTGGTGTATTGTCGAAGATGTTAACAGGAAGTGATCTCTCTTGTTAGGGATCATGAATGGACAGCCGGATCTGACGAATCTCTTGCAACAGAACCAACAGATGTACAGCCAATCACCAGATACGATCTATCACAGCACATGCGGCCAGCCGCAGACGCACATGACGACGTTCTACAACCAATCGCAAAACTCCGTGAATCCATACGCGAGCACGACGCTGATCAATGGAACACTTGTGACGAACCATGTGGTAAGGACAATAATTTCATTGTTAGGACAATGATTCACTATAAGGTCAATAATTCATTATAGGGACAATGATTCACTGTAAGGACAATGATTCAATGTAAGGACCATGATTCAGTGTAAGGACAATGATTCACTCTAAGGACAGTTTCACTGTAATGACCATGATACAGTGTAAGGACAATGATTCAGTGTAAGGACAATGATTCAGTGTAAGGACAATGATTCACTATAGGGACAATGATTCACTGTAAGGTTAATAATTCATTATAGGGACAATGATTCACTATAGGGACAATTATTCACTGTAAGGTCAATGATTCATTGTAACATTTTTCTTTTTTTCTTGAAAATATCCTACCACAAGAATTGGTTGATTTTCCAAATGTACCATGTTTTGGTGAATGATCTATCGTCCATTTTTTTCCAAATAACTTGATATTCAATTTCTCTTTTCATTACGAACTTCTATTGACACATGAAATATATA
>WURV02150742.1:0-17402 GCA_011762755.2 Epimenia babai | reverse complement strand
GTTAGATACAACTATGTACATTTACAGTGAGCATGAAATGGATAACAATGTTGAATAATTCGGTGGAAAATAGAACAGATATCGAAAAAAGGAAAATCCTATGCACTATGAGATGATTTTGTAGCTCCAGCATTCCTCAGGAATATTACGCTGGGCCACAGCAAAAAATAAACGACATGCAATAAATATTAGTAGGAAGCAGGCCTATTTACGAAAATAATTCACAGGCAAATGTCCAAGGCGAATGAAAGGTCTATATATAGGCAAGATACGGTAGCCATTTAGTACTACGTATAGCATTGATGATGCTGCACAACTATTTAAATAATCTTACCATTGTAACTGAAGAAATTTCATAATGCTATACTAAAACGACGCGTGAAAATCATATCTTAAGCATACAAGAATAAAACGCATGTATTAATACGTCATATAGAAAGAAAATCCACATAAACCTGGTCCATTGTTATGAAAAAAATGTAAAAATCGCAGGTGATACGAATATATGATATTGTATGTACGGGCTCATGATACATGGAGTATATATGTACGTCAACCAGTATCTATACACGGCGATTAACCATGTACCAATAACCACCGTAAACACCATCTGTTCAAATCTCTATCGATTCGCGCAATGCGTTGGAGGCAGCGCGAATCCGACGGCAAAATCATTTCAAGTCGTCTACTATCATTAACACAGAGCGAAAAATTTGCTTCTATCCCGTCACACTTCACGTTCAGGCTAATTGAAAACGCCAGAATAAATAGTATACACGCATGGAGGTAATCAGTTGTATCGCATACTGTCTACAAAAATACTAATTTTGCTTTTTTATCTCTGGTCTACTTCCAGCCCGGCTGGGTGTTCGTACGCGATGGCACGCCCTGTCACAACTGACTATTTTGTTATCTGTCAGGTTCTGTGTAGGTGCACCACTGTTTACGGCGCCGGATAACGATGATGACGCTGATGATAAGGATGATGACGATATTGATGCAATTATTCGATTTATAAGTGATTAATCATAATACTTACATAAAATCTTATGTTCAGGTCACACAGATAAGTTACATTTTGGTCTATGTCACAATCCATGGCAAGCTCGTCGTGAGAGCCCTATTAACCTAACGGTATATCTAATAACCGACGTGTAATCTACCTCGCATATTAAACAGTTCCAACAGCAACGCTTGATCGCTACGCATAAAATCTAACATCACACAACCTGCTCGTTGCCGATAATAAGTAAGAATTTACAAAGTCAATATATAATTATCATAGTCCATAATTACGCTATCTTAAAGTCAGTACACGGAAACATAGGGATTTCGTAGTAAAATAAAATATCATTAATTGTTCAGATCTAATTACGGTGGGAGAACGAGAACGACGCTGCATTCGAAGTATAACGTAAAACTGTAGACATCACAATATATATCACATGCGTCTGATGGCATACTAAGATATACGGCTGTGTTTAGGTCAAAGTTAATTTGTCACAAAAGATATAATGACGCACGGTAATGAAAGCATTGTTAATAAAAATTCGATGACTGTAGAGATAAGTGAAAAAATGATGTTGTTGACAAGCATGGTCGCGAAATCGCCGACCAATATCTAGTCATTCATTCGATTCATTCGGCGTGATTCTCTTAAAGGCAAATGAAATGGAATAAAATTTATTTGTTTAAAGTGTACGTATTAGCAGAGCCGTCGAACACACATTACATGAAACTATAGCCTAATGGTCTAAGACTATAATGCAATTACCTAAATTATATAAAACACCTAACAGTATACAGGTAATAAAGATACAATGTCGAATTATACAGTGGAAAGTAGAACAAATATCGAAAAAAGGAAATCCTTATGCGGGCAAAGTCTCCTTGATTTGCATTGGAAGGCATAACAATTTTTACAGGCTATTTACGCATATATATCTATTATGTAACAAAAATGAAATTGTGTATGAATTAATATCTTATGCTATGCTATCTTATGCCCCCACATAAAACAATATTCCTGTAGTTGTTAATATAGCTAAATATAACTTTGAGAATAGTATTCAGGCGAGAATTAAATACTAATAATTATAGTTACGAACCAAATCGATTATTTTTGTCAGTTGAATTGAACGACTGCCAATCATCAGGCGGCCTTCGCCACAAATACGCGTGGCATATCGTTGCCATTCGCATTAAAACACGTTTGTTTCGACACCTTCTATTTTGCGCCAAAGCAAATATCACGTATTGGTATGTCAATATGGAGTGATTTAGATCGAGTTTGTGTCTACATTGGAGGATTATTTTCGAGATAACACCGCTAATAATAATGATGGCGTGTTTGAATAAACTCGCCGATGTTAAATGGAATAATAAAAATCGCTGACGAGATATCTAGGGGTCTCTGAAGTGCAAAAATGTAGGATTTTTCTGTGGACTATGTGGAACACAAAGATACACGATCGAATATCTAAAAACAATTCACTGAGTGCAGATAATCAACAACAGGTGGGGAAATAACGGGGGATGCGCTGCGGGTTCTAGAAACGCTTAGGTGTCATTATCTGTCTTCAATTGCATTAGACGAAATAGGATTGTGCGAAAAAAGGAAGTCACAAAAAACATGTATAGGAAAATTACATAAAAGGTGTCCATATCCACACGTACGCACACATACACGCACGAACACACACACGCACGCAAAATTCCTTTAGGAAGTCATTTTTTATAAATTGTCGAAAACAACCGTCCCATTGCTCCGTCATTCTGTAGATATATTGGACAAAACTACTGCTCCGTCATACCGTATGATTGGCCACAATAGTACCATTGCTTCCTCATTCAGTAGCCATGATTCGCCACAACAGTCCCATTGCTCTGTCATTCTGTAGCCATTATTCGCCACAACAGTCCCATTGCTCCGTCATTCTGTAGCCATGATTCGCCACAACAGTCCCATTGCTCCGTCATTCTGTAGCCATGATTCGCCACAACAGTCCCATTGCTCTGTCATCTCCCATGGTTGGTCACAACAATGCCATTGCTCAATCATTTACAAGGTCCACCGTCACGCATGAGAGAGAAAATGAGGTAACACCTTTTGAGACTATGAGTTATTAATGAAATCCTTTCCTCTCAGCATGTAGTAATTCTTTTAGCTTTTACATCGCCAGTTGACGATTTGATAAGACGATGTATATTCGCGCAAAGCTGCGATGTGAATATACATAGCTGCATGTTGCGATAAAAGTAGACTAAAAAGGCATGCAAAGAGATGTGGGTTGCCGTGTTAGCCATATCGTTTAATACGATAAGTGAAGGTAACACTTTATTGACTATCATTAAGATTAGCACAAGGTTTCGTATTCAAGTATACTTCATCAGGTGCAATTAGTAGGGGTAGTGGCCCACACGGAATACATACTGGAACAGGGGAACGGAGAGAAAACATTTAGGTAGATACAAATATTCGCTGTGAAAGCAATGGAAAAGCCACCTAATGGAACTACCTCTGCATTATCTTTTTTGTCTGTGTCCCTGTCTGATATCCACTTTGTAATTATACCTCTTTTGTTACCAGGCTAGCCCCTTGCTGTGTTGGTGCTCCTTGGCATCGTCTCTGGCTTAATGGGTTTTACATTGTTTGCACAGCGAATATTTGTATCTACCGAGCCTGAATGTTTTCTGAGCCATTCTCTCCTTCCAGTATTTATTCCATGTGGGTCACGACCCCTACTCATTGCACCTGATGAAGTATACTTGTATACGAAAGAGTGGGATAATCATAATCTTAGTCAATAAAGTGTTACCTCAACTTTTCGTTCAAAATACATATCCCACATCTATCTCTTTAGTGGCTTAATACCAGCATAACTCTATCAATGAGAAAATGTACATCTAAAATATATTGTCAGGGACTAAAAAGCTATGAAAGAGTAAGAAAATCGGTTGCTAATTAACTGAATAAGTAGAAAAAATGAATAAATGAAGGGAGGAAAAAGCAACCGCCTTATTACTAAATTATTCAAATTATGCCACACCGTAAATGTTACCTTGCTATGAAAAAATCAACCGCCATGTACATATCAACGCAATAACAACCGAAAGAAATACTGCAAAGAAAACGATGTCAATATATGCTGACTGGTCTGAGAGATAAAAAACAACATCCATAGACCTATCGGCTAGTAAAGGCTCTCTGATGCAGTTTACAATCAATATTCATGGTATCTATTCAGCGCAGATACAATACCATCGACGGTCGTATAGCATCCGTGGAGCTACCCATTTTAGAGATTGTTTACTTCAGCAATATGAGATAACTTGCTGAGAATCGTGGCAAAAAGAACAGTGAACAGTTTCAAACACGGAACATTTCGGATACTACTCCACTCTCCGCATCCCTGATATGCATATCTCCTGCAATTGCAATCTACCGTAACGTATATTTACTCGGTTCATGCGACATATATCGGATCTGTCTATACACAACGACTCATCCGCCATATATAACGTGTGCCTATACACGCTGACTAAACCGACGTCATCACGTCAGTCTAAACGTGCTTAGTTAGTGATCCCACAAATATCGGGTGGATCAGTACATATTACATGATGCGACAGACCTGAAAGCTGAAGACGCTGCTGACAGTTGAGTCATTGAGACTAGTCGCTCCCGAACCAAAGGAACAGACAGAGAGTACCTCATCCGCGCTGTCATTCATTGCTGACGTCCATGCACGAAAGGTTCATCCGCCTCCTAGCATTCCTCTGTATACTCTCGCATTATATGCCACCGATTATAGATTCCCCTATATCCGGTCCATATAGTCACAGATAAATATGTTTTCGTTAGCACGAAATTCTTATTGATATTCCTCTAAAATTAACGAAATCAAGTAAAATAATACAAATTTAAGACGTGTCAACCAAGGTTAATCGGTTATGCCCGTCACATCATATCTCTTATATCCTGTCACAATAATTTTTCGTGTAGATGAAGTTAATTAATGTCATGCACAATACATTACCTTACAAAACTAGGATAAGTAGTAATTAGGCATTCGTTGACTTCATAATTATCCATATCAATCTCACATCGCCGTGTATTGTCACAGTTACACCGTGATTCTGCATGTTATACGTGTATAATAAAAAACAAGGAAAACGCGAGGAATGACACAATTAATCCCCTGTTAATCTAGATGTTTATCAATGCCCACTGCGCATCAGTGAATGTAGGACAGACGTAAAAGAATAACTACACAAAAAAACGTAGTGGTAGCGATTACAATTTCGCAAACAGATAAAATCAACACGTCGGCGTTTTTTATTAGGTTTTCCGCTGTCCTCTATAACCCCACAGCCTCGCTTTCGAAGTTTAATAATGGATTCCTGGAAATGTACGCTATGGCGACGTCCCCAGAAATAAAGAGAGGAATCTTTATTAGGCAACTCTTCCCATATACAGACGTCCCATATAATTCGTTTGCATAGAAATATATAAATATAACCGACAAAGATACTTTTTGGAAACGCGTAGGAGCGTGGCAGCGGCCTAAATAGTACAACGCATACGGGTTTCGGACATCTTATGTGATTTCGGACGACTCAAAAGTGGTTTGAATTCAAATTTCGTGATGACACGTGTTATATAAAATCATCCCGCCACCTTGGTATCGACACTTTGCAGATGTCGCCATTGTGTTTACGAGTTTACGAGGGTAAGGTAATGTTCACACGGAAAGATGACCTCCGAATATGTCGGCGATGATGTATGCTCTGACTAACGGCGATTAATCATGCATACCCAAATAGTCTACACTCATTCACCGCGTCTATGCGGCGATAAATGAGAAAATATTAATTGGACCTTGTTTTTATTCCGATTTTTTACACGCAACTTTATAGATTCGTGCATTAAGACACGTACATCAAGACGTCATGTTATCTATTGTTGTATTGGTGCATAACAATTATTACGGCCGAGCCATATTTTTTATGAGCTGACATGTACCATGTAAATTACACTCATACAAAATGTATGCGTGTGATTTCAATCGCTGGTATATCTTGGCTTTACCTTCCTGTTGAACTTAACCGAAGTAAAAAAAAATGAGCGTCGCGTCGTTGAAAGTAGGTAGACATATACCAAAAGTAAATGGGTATTTAATAATTGAATTTACCACGATAGTTGTGTAATGGCTTCATCTATTGCGATGACGTAATCGGGTAAGTGATGACGTAAGGTATTGAGTGACACGACATAAATAACGCGTCCGGTTCATCCATGACGATGACATAAACGGTTCAGCAGTGACACTACTGACTATTGCGTAATCGGTTCAGCAGTGACACTGCTGACTATTGCGTAATCGGTTCAGCGATGACACTACTGACTATTGCGTAATCGGTTCAGCGATGATGACCGCGGGATCTGTCAGTTACGCTCTTAATGGCCTCCGCCATATTTTGTAATATTGTGACATAACGCTTTAAATCACATCAGCCAATGACTATCATATCAATTGACCATTAAACATTATGTAAAAAGTGATTTGACAGTCTATATGATGGCGTGTTGAAATTGTGTACCATTCACTGCCATGCATACCCGATTATGATAAAATACAGTTACATATATATCTAGTCAAATTAAGTAAATTTACGCTGTCCTACGGGTTACGTATTTTCTTTCCATCACCATTTCATTAATTATACCTCAAAATAGTCAAATATTAAAAGATACACACAACGTCCGTGAAAGTCTCATTAACACGTTAAAAGCTTCCAAATAAACAGTAAAAAATTCAGTAACAAAAAGCGACGACTAAACTAAATAACAATTTTTCATAAGCACATTAAAAGTGACAGTGACAGAAAAAACCGCAAGATATAATACTTTGACGAAATGAAGTCGCTCGGATGTCACGTAAAAATCTGCGAAGCGTCTTATAATGCTAAAATTAGTTTTATTTGGGAGTATCACACGCTGAACGCGGATGCGAAATCATTGGAACGTGAAGTCACGTGTGTCATGACCAGTCGTCTGAGCCGGTCTATGGTAAATGACTTTGATCGGGAAAATATGTACAGTAAAATAAAAAGGTCATTACACTTCGAGGCGATATGGATTTTCAGCGGAGGCGACGAATGATGTGTGATAATCGCCCAATACATGGGGCTGAATTGTAAAATTCGGACCGCGGCGTGTTTTATCCATGTAGAACAGTGTTTTAGCCACAGGGCTAACTGAATTACAAGTATTATTAGTCCTTAAATATTAATAAAGCTGATTTCTTTCTTTCGTTACTGTAATTGAGCGCAGGTAACTATGTTAATTGTGTTTTGCGTAGTTTGTTTATTCACGGTTCAGCGAGTACAGATATGTACTGCCCGACAGTCGTGGAGTAGGTCGTCTGCGAAATGCGAGTCGTTCGCGTTATGAAGGCGAAATAAAAACAATCCATACTCTCTTGTATGTGATGGTATGGCCGTACCTGTGTATGTTTCTCCGCTAGATTCGCTAGCTCATTGTACCCGACAAAGTAACCCTCATACCCCCAACCCCCTTACTTTCACAAGGGCGGTAGTATTTTTGGATGCAATGACGATCCGATTTTGAGGGTTAGATTGCGTAAAGTCCCGAACACACTGCACCGCTAACGCGACGCGAATGCGACGTGAAAAATCGCTCGTAAACACACTACGCCGCAAACGTCAACGTGATACTTGGCGCGAAATTCAATTTTATAGTTTTATCTTGGTTGTTGCGGAGTAAACATGGATGTGAATAGCGACTCGTCTAGTGATGAAGAAGTAACGTTGCTTTTTTGAGCCCTGACCTAAATAAGCATACTATGTATCAGCAATTTACAGAAACCAAAATATCATCCTCGTCGGTTATATATTTACATGCGTGACGAGGGAATGTATTAGCAGAGCAGATATAAGAAGACTGACAGAGGTTAAAGCTGTCGCTGGGATAGCTCAGGGCGATATAATGAAGAGCGAAATACAACATAGTAAGATCCTTGAACATTGCCTCTCCGACATCCATTGTAACATTGTAACATGCGAATAGCGGCACCACGTTACATAATTTGGAAGATAAAAAACAACGCTTTTGAACTCCTCGAAACTGATAAAATAAACCTTGTGGTCAAGCGGAGTGAGTTACTGTAGTCCGGAGGTAATAGCCTTAACTAGGTGAAGTGAATTTGACAGTCGATAGAATCTTGATATAGACAATGCCCAAAAAGGTCAAGTCTATCTATAATCACATGCGAGGTAGACCATGTTGATCGAAGATTTTAAGATCTAAATGATTGAGGCAAATTTGGACTTTTGACATGTCAAAACTCCCGCATACCGACATCACATAAACTGTTACCAACCCGAGATATTTATCTAACTCGTCAATTAAAACTCCAACGTTTGGTTAGTCAATGGAAAAAACCCGACAGCTACTCTGACATCACTGCTAATGAGAGCTCCACTAAGATAAAAACTGGCTGAGGAAGTTAATAATGACGATAATGTGACGGTAAAATATTTATAATAAATTAAGTACAAATAAAAACATTGTAATACACATCCAAATACCATACAAATGACAAAATGTCCTCGAGAAATGCAAAGTGACACACGGTGATGACACATAACGAGAGTGTAGGAATTAGTTAGCTAAGCCAATTTCACTTGATTCATTCACGAGAAACATTCGATAATCGCGTGTTCCTCGCTATATAGCCTATTACCTTGGGATACACAAATGTTTTACACGTGATAATTAAATACACTGTATTAGGTAATCTGTGTTGACATTGATTTTACGTGGGGGTAATTGTTAGTATGTCAATTGATTTCGCATTTCTTCAACACGTTGTGTAGGGATGTAGGCCTCTTTGGTCTTTACACCGCTTATCCACACTAGTGAAACAGCAAAAGTATTTGAATCATTTTGGTTATTACGTACGATGAGGAAATTTGGGGGAATTTATGGTCTACACAGTAGAACATTGAACATTATCAGTTCTTACTACTGGTTGCACATGTCAACAATTCGACCAATGTCGCACAGTGAGCTAAATTTCTAATGATTATGGGCAGTGAGATGACAATATAGCGAATACGTGAGTCAGCATTCTAGCATTGCCCCCCTGTAAGGACAACGCGCACGGGTTAACGTCTCTAAGGCGTTTTTGCTAGCGAAAAGTATACTGATTAGAAACGTAAACAGAGTTGAACTGAGGTCCTCAAACACTAAATCCAACGACCTATCGGTTCCAACGTGGTATGAAAATAATCAAAAATACGTCACAGCAGTCGCGGCTAGGCACGCGCAGACTGTGTATTAGCAGGGGCCCCACTAATTTGCCACTAAATGGCAAGGGAGCCAGGTCCCATTTTCATTTCAGTATCATATAATTTAAAATTATGCATTTTGGTTAGATTGAAATAGTTAAACTATCCTTGCGACAGTTTCCTCTATCGTCTGCAATGACACTATCAGTAGTGTCTATGCATAACTGTTTGAATCTCTTAACTCTCTACTTTATTGTACCGTAGATTTTTCCTAAATACGAACAATTGTGCGGCAGTCACACGTATTGCTTCTTCAATTTACACCTACTTATTGAGTTTCGTGTGAGCAAATGGGTCTCAGACACCGACATGTATCCCCCATAAAAAGCCATCGCTGTCCATGTGAGATCCTATATCCATGTACGCGCAGTTTTATAGATCTACACCCACATGTATACCTTTTGATTTAGATGTTAAAGCTACAAGATGCATTCCATATGAATTAGTCATTCGTAGGTTTCTTATTTCTGCATTACATTTTTTAATACGAGGCGCATTATGTTAAAGAGCGTACTTCGTGTTCACCTGGCGACACCCAGTAAAGATACGAAAGTTTTGACTATACTTGTATGGCATTAAGGATTTTGGAGGAATCAGTTCTCTCATACAATTCCAAGTTTCTACTTTAAAGGAATTTGCCGACATTTATTTCACACCCTAGCTGCGGGTCGACAATGTGGGTGCGAGGAAACGGTGTCGCAAGCAAAGTAAAACTGTCTAGGTGCTAGGGACAAGAAGTGTGTTTCCTAATGGTAAACCGGTTATAAATATTGCTAGCGGTGACACATTTACGTTGTTAATTAATTTAAATGATTAATATTGATTAAGAGTTCTTACACGGTACTCATCGTTCGTTTCAGCATGCATTCGTGTTAGAATACACACTTACCACCTTTTACTACTATCATAAATATTAACTATACCCAAAACTACATAGACTCGCATGAAAACTAGTATATATGAGAAATATTAAGAAAGAAGAAATGAATACTGCGATATTTCAAGAAAAAAGACATACGGTCACATAAAATATACTACTTAACTGCCATCCCACCAAATTACAAAAATGAGCTTGTTTTCCTTATTTTAATACTTGTGAACGTATTACTGAAATACAACTAGTATTACATGACGTAGGCACGTGGCGAGTGGGAGGAAACGTGATCGGTACGAGGGTCGAAATTTTCTATCTACGTGTACCATAAAAATATCCAGTTTTGTCGTGTTTACAGCTGATGTACAATATTAAATCACGAAATGAAAGTTTTTTGGTCAAAGTGTACTTATTATTTTAGCTGTCAAACACACTACATGAGTAACTTGTACAAACCTCATCAGTGACCACGCTTTCGTGTGGTCTGTGGCGTTCTCTACAGTTGATCCAGGTCACGTAGATGGGATTGTCGCACTCGGTGTCTAACCCAGATTTCGGCGTTATGCCGCTACTCGGCGCCGAACCCGCGTCCATCGTTATCGAGCATATCGGATCGAACCCACCAGGAACAGTGAACCGTTCTTCTTTGAAAGGCAACACTACGGAATTTGAGGAACGATTTCCCCCGTTCGTTATACTATAACCACGTGGATATCGATGTGATTTAATTTGAAAAGTGTGGTGTGCTTTACGACGTTTATTAGAATTAGTGTGAGGTTTCTTTGAGCAACTATCGCGTCGCAACTTATTTCCAGCGGAAAATTGCTTTTTACATTCGTTACATATCAAACGAGGTGAATGTCCGCGGACGACAAGACGATCGTTCAAACTCGCAGTATTGCCATTCTTATCTAATTCGGAATCGTTATTTGTATCTAATAATTTGACACTTTGTTCGTGGCATATTTCGTCTCTAATGGTGTAATCGCTGATCTGATTCCTGGCACTTAAGCCTGACACGGACGTGTATCCGCTACTGGAGACACTACGATCTAAGATGGCACACCGTTTGTCACGGATGCAACACGGCGGTGATTGTGAAACTTCCCTCGTGAAATTATCGCGTTTTAACGATACATCACTCCCATCCACTGTATATCGAACATATACATGATTGACGCCGATGCAAAGTCGTCTATTCGCGTCGTCGAATTTTCCGTAATACGTTCTGTTACCGGTAATAAAGCGACTGTCACATACAATCAACGGAAAACAAGCGCCTATCTCGTTACTCGCGCATGAACCGATAATACAATGATCGGTTAACCTATTAATCGCTCGACCTGCGTGTTTGTGATTATCCTCCCGCCAATAATCAAACGCAACGCGGCATTTTTTCGTGGTATTTACGACAGGTATTTTTTGTAACTTGCTCGACATCGCTCAAGGCGTTGACTTATTACGCCTTACAAATGGATCATGTGATACACGGGCAAATTAAAAACACTCAAGATCGATAAAACGATATAAAAATGAATTGTTACATCGATAAATTAGTCTTTCGCTCCCCACCTTTTATATTCATATAGAGGAATGTAATATCGGTCAGATGGTCATGGTGACATATTGTCTGTAATAGTTATTTTGTTGATGCTAGTGAAATTATGTTATAGACGCCGATTATAAAAGATAAATAGCGGAAATTCGAGGTATCGGCGAAAGCAATCTGCGAAATATGCTCACAACTCGTTAATTAACTGCCATGTCACATTTCATAGGTCTGTTGATGGTACGAACATACGCTTTCGGCAGTCTAACTTGATCGATTTGGCCCGAAGGAATGGAGAAGCCATGAGTCACTCTGATAATGAGACAACGATCAGCTACAACTATTTACGGTAATTAAAAAATATCTCTACGTACTCCTATAATAGCTATTTGACCATAGAGAACTGAACTATAACCATATCGCGATGCAAACTTATCATATCGGAAACATAAAAAACACACGTACGGACGGACGAACGCAGCAACACCTACTTAGATGCACATACACACGCACGCACATACACACATATCACATGCACGCCGAGATCATACATAACTGGTGTAGTGGTTAGAAGCGCTGCCTTTCATGCGAGGGGGTTGGGAGTTCGAACCAACACAAACCAGGGATTTTTTCCCGAGCCTTCCACAATAGGAAATGAGCAAGATTTTCGTGCTTGAATATTGACAAAGATTGATCATGAATGGGTTATTACAAAAATATCTTAGAGATGAAACAAGACGATGTTGTCCGTGCGACTGACATTTAATTATAAAGTAGCACTAAAACCTCGCCTTTACCTTTAACTAACAGCGAGCAGATCTGACGTCTCCGAATTCAGACGAATGTCACCAGATTGGTATCAAATAACGCACCAAATAATTATTATAAAATGTCCACAAGACCCCGGATATTATTTGAATAATAACATTGATTGAACTTCAGGTGGAGGCGATACCGCAATGAAAATTGGTAAGAGATCGATGATTATCTTCTGAGTCAACTCAATATAAAGAAAAACTGTCATGCTTCAAGTGCTGACAGTAAACAGATTCACTCGCCGCAGAGAAATACCAGCCACGGAGACAACATAATATGTTATACAATCTTATAAATGTCACGATCTACCGATAGTACAAGGTCATATCGTGTCTCATTATCAGAGTGAGACAAAGATCCATGATAAACAGTAGAATCAGTCCATTAGCGAATATTTCGCCACGTGTTAGGTTACTTCGTTATCAAGTCCTAAAAGTCTTTATACAAGGTCATGCCCTTGGACAAAAGACATAAAATACTTATGCATTCCTAGTTTGTTTATTTCACAGTATTATAGTATTTCACAGTAGTATACGAGAAATCTATCGCGGAATAATCGCAGTAAACATAATTATATCAACATTAACCATTCAGTCAATACTAGGAATAATATTCTATTTCGTTTATCTGTATCTTGGCAAAACTAAAAAGGCAGATCACTCTTATATCATACGTATAACTCAGTAATATTTAAAACACCTAAGACCATGCCTATCATAGATTCAAACGTTTGCGTTTTCAGTATTATACTCGTACTCGTCGAAACATACAATAAACACCAGCGTCGCAGATTTATACATTTCCGCCCGACTGTGTAAGTTAACGTCAACGATTGGCAGTATTGAAGTGTTAATATGGCCAAGTTGTTCCGACTTACATATTCCACAGGCCTCGAGCTAATGAAAGTGAATAAAATTAATTCTTAAATTATTCAACGTTTGTAATTTGAATATCCATACCGACGTCGTGGTCTTCTGGAATGCATTAAAAAGTTTAACTAATTCTATAAGGAGAGTCTTGACAGAGCGGCCCTCTGATGAACGACCAATAGTCGTGTGATAACAATAGATGATAAAAATAATAATAGAGCTTTATTGACAGTGATGACGAAGGAAGAGTACAGAATATGTTATCAGCGGATAGTGATGAACAAATTTCGATATACAAAAGGCCCGGTTGAAGTACTAGGATAATACATAATACAAAGATTACCCAAGTATAACATGTTTCAATTTTTTTAACATTTCAGGAAAAAGACCTTTCGTATGGTGAGAGGCCCACTAAAAATTTGCCATAGGGGAGAATTCGAACTTATAACCCCTAGGATGAAAAGTCGCGTCTCTAATCACTGCACCACTGGCGCCAACACTTAGCCTCAAGTCAATAACATACTCAAAGTTGCAATAACAACCTCTAAGCACGGGTAGTAATGTCATAAAATAGACGAATTCGGTATTGCGCAGGCATATTTTAAAGATGTCAGAGTTAATGATACGTAAACCTCTCGCGTTATAAAAATATTGGATCTGACAGTAAACCCAATACGTAATGTGAAAAATGTCGAAACCCCACGCATTGGATAACAACGTAAGAGTTAACAATGACACATGTATGTAGTGGTAGAAATCAACAATAAACACATGTGAAAATGTAGGAGTTACCAACTAACCCCACATATTTTGTAAAAAAATGTAGACGTCAACAATAAACGCAACATATTATGTAAAAAGGTAAACCAATGAACACCATGTGTAACGAAAAAAGTATCTCAGTAAAAATTAACCTAACGTATTATGTAATAATGAAGGAGTAAAAAACTACAGAGTTACTTACAATAAACTACAAGCAGGTGAGCAATGTTAGATTATGCAAAGGACAAGTAAACAAAACATCGAGAAAGAAAAAATTGTTGGCAAAAGGACATGGAAGTTAGAAATAACAAAGAGGCCTCAAAACGCTCACTTGAAAAAAAAAGAGAAAGACAAAACAAGAGGCCAAGGAGGCCATCTTGATATTAGAACTAGAAGACCACAAGGAGACTGCCTGACATCAGAAACAAGACGCCAAAGAGACCTGAAAATACCCATTAAGATACTGAAACCAGAACATACTGATTTAGGCTAAACCTGGGCAGAAATCACATCTAACTCAATAAATAGAGATGCCCTAAAAATCGAAGGTGGTCGAAGCGCGAAGTCAACAGGTTGCAAAATTTGTGCTATACAAACTTGAGGTTTTCGGGAAACAGATAGGAATTTCTGAGCTAGTTTGCTGAAAGCGACGTTTCATAAGTCTTTGCGCTTACTTTAAATTCGCTAAATATGTGTAATATATCAGCCACCGTGAAACTCACTCAATTTGTCCTAACCTACAATGTATTTCAATGCAATGAGTAACTCTACAAACTCAAGGAACAGCCATGGGCACACGTATGGCACCCCAATACGCCAACATTTTCATGGCCGACCTCGAGCAAGGTTTTCTGAAGACCCAACAGCTACAACCACTCATGTATGTACGATTCATTGATGACATATTTCTCATTTGGACACACGGCGAAGAAGTTCTTCTCAACTTCCATGACGCCTTCAACAACTATCACCCTACTATCAACCTGACTATGGACTACTCTACCAACGAAGTCCCTTTCCTGGCTACGGCTGTTCACCTGCGCAGTGACACCATCCAGACCTCAGTATATCGCAAACCTACCGACCGCTTCACATATCTGCACGGCACCAGCTTCCACTCGCCGCACACATGTCGCTTCATCGTCTACAGCCAAGCACTTCGCTACCACCGAATCTGTTCAAGCAAATCGGATGAAGAACATCATCTCAACACCCGCAGGAACGCATTCATCCACCTGCAGTACCCACCTTCTCTCGTCAACCAACAAATCAACCGAGCCACTCAGGTATCCCGATAACAACTACTCAACTACAAGCAGAAAGATCCACCGCAGCGCATACCATTCATCACCACGTACAATACCCAAATCAGCCCTCTCCGTCGCATCCTCAGAGACCTCCAGCCGATTTTAGACAACGAAGACACCCTTAAAGCCATCACCAACGGACCGCCCATTGTCGCATTCCGTCAGCCGCCCAACCTTAAACAACTCGTCTCCAGCCAACTCACGAAGACAGACATCACACCCAGCCAGACTCAGCCATGTCTACGGCCACGATGCCATATCTGATATCTGCCCTTTCATCGACCCCTGCAGCATTATCACAGGACCTAGCGGAAAAGACCCACAAGATTAAAGGATCATACACTTGCTACACCAGCGATGTTGTATATGCTATCACCTGCAACTTATGCCCGTCAGCCATATACATATGAGAAACTGGGCGGCAGGAACTTCGCCAACGCACCAACAGTCATAAACACGATATACGCAGTCGCAACCGAGACAAGCCCGTCAGCCTTCACCTCAGCCAACCTGAACACTCACAAACAGGCGCGTGGCCATTCTCAAAAACTACATCACAACAAAAGACTTGATAGAGAAGTTGAGGAACAACGTATAATCCTTAAATTAGACTGTATTAATCTTGGGACTTAATAGGGGCCGTGGATTTTTAGCTAATTACTGTGATTAATTTTCAATCTCACTACCACACCCTACTTCCTTTGTTGCCTGTCTATTGTTCGCATACTTTACGCTACTCATCACTATTGTTATGCTTCCACTGCCACCTGTACTCATTAATTAGTATTGCCCAGTAATCGCTGCACTGTCCAGCTATATATAATCTGTGAATGAACATTTCCTTCATCACTTGATAAAGAATATTTATATTCGAAAGCTTGTGAAATAAACTATAGTTAGTCTTAAAAGGTGTTGTCCTCCGATTTCTTATCATCTCCCGCTATTTAAATTTAGACGGGAAACTTGAATTACGTTGTGCTCTATAAATGTATTAAGAACGGAAAACGTGTTGATTCATTTTTTTAGCTCACTCCGAATTTCCCTTCCACAGCACTAATCAAGGACGCTTTAGCAAACAATACAACTTTTAATTTAAACGCTGCATTATATGCACATCTATGATATTTTTGAGACATGATCTTGTATATCAGACTATTGTAGAACACTCGAAAATTCTATGAATTTATACCACCCGTCTGAAGGTAAGTAACAGTTTATTTTTACTGCCCAAAAATTTTCCTTCTATTACGGGGCATAGACTTGAAAGAAATTTGACTAATACGCAAGTATATACGGTATATGGGAAATTTGGAAACTCCCTAGTTTATATACGTACCATTACATGACAAAATTTGGTTAAAACCATTTACAGTCATATAAAAAGCAAAAGAACATGTAAAAAGAGTCCCAAGAGGCCTCAAAATGTTCACCTGAAAAAAAGAGAAAAAAGAGGAGGAAAAAAAGAGATAAAAAAGATGTAAAAAACGATTTAAAGATATAAACAAGAGGCCCAAGAGGCATCAAGACGCTCACCTGAAAAAAAGAGAGAGGAAAGAGATGAAAAACAGATAAAAAGAGATAAACAAGAGAGAAAAAAGACAGAAAAAAGAGATGACAAGAGGCCAGAGAGACCCGAGTATACCCATTACGATATTGAAAATAGACAAGAGGCCAAAGAGACACAGAAATACCCATGTGACACCAAAACAAGAAGAGACAAGAGGCCAAGGAGACCCGACAATACCCATTACGACACTAAAACAAGACAAGAGGCCAAAGAGACCCGAGTATACCCATTACGATACTGAAACAAGACAAGAGGCCAAAGAGACACGACAATACCCATGTCA
>WURV02150731.1:2697-17403 GCA_011762755.2 Epimenia babai | reverse complement strand
CTCTTATACAAATTTCATGATTATTTTATAAATTCATACGTGTATGATGTCAGAATTCTGTCCGTACACTACGAATGTGTGTCTCTGGTTGTGATCTGGGTCGGTCACTGATAATGAGCCAATGATGTAGCCAGTGGACGCATCAGCCGGCACTGTGTGTGGTTCGCTGAGGGTGATACTCGTTGGTGCCTCGTTCATGTCTTTGATACTTATGTTGACAGACTGCCACACACGAGGTAAAGCTGTTACAATTCTATTCAATACTACAATAATCCTGGTAAAAAAAACTCATAAAAGTATCAAAGATTTTGGCTTGCCAAATGTCACCACATCCTTAACTCTTTATGCACAGAAACAAATAATACAGGATGCATTTTTAGTCAACTCATATACCTAAAGATAGGTGGGGACAGCCGCAGAAAATACAGTTCAAGCGAGTCTCTTACAGCCAAAATTATTATTATAATCTATTATTATTATTTATATTATTACTATTATTTTATGTGGCTAACATAAGAGAGATAACTACTACTAGTATTTACAATCTCGACGGCCACAGAAACATAACATATATTACATTATATACAATAGATACAAAATAAATAAAACAAATTCTACATGGTATGACCTGTGAAGTGGTCCAAATTGTCCAAATGATCTTTAAATTCACACAAACCATGATTTGTTGATGAATTTATTTCATAAAGCAGATAAATTTACCTTTAGCTGAAATGCAATATTGTTTTATTTGAAGAACAATTAACAAACTAATTATGCGGAACTGAACAATTGTGTCAGAAGCTCCATTTGACAACAGTAAATGAACATTTTTTTGAAACAATTGTAGAATTGAAACAGATTTTTATGAATCCATGAAATATTATCATCATTTTCTAGAGATTTTCAAATATTTTATTTTCTATGCACATTATGCAATCTAAAAAAAATTAAGCAACATGTAGTATAAGGCTATGTCTATATTATGTTTCAGAACAGCCTAATATGTACGAAAGATAGAATATTTAATATATAATAAATACTATTTTTATTGGAACATAACTTTATTGGAATAAAAAGATAAACAAAGTATTGTATATTATAAGTGAATTTCATGCTGCACTCTATGATGTTGGCTCTTTGTACAACACCACATATCTGAGACCAACCTTCTGTACTTCGAGCATCCCATCAGAGCAGATGATTGTTAAGTGATACGCCGACTGTGTCTCATAATCCAAATTGCCTTTAACAACTAGCGACCATTTTGTGTCAATAAACTCGATCCCAAATGGAATATTGGAGTTGTCCATATGGCACGAATGGGACGAGTTAGTGTCAGGGTCATCAATGATCAGGTCAGATATCACCATGCTGCTGTTGCTGTTCTCTGGTATTGGGTGGATTTTGTTGAGCAAGATTGACACTGGCGCTTCATTCACGTCATTTACTATAATTGTCAGATCTTTCTGAAATTGATCACAATATACGATGGAGTGATAGAAGAGTTCGTCAAGGAGGATTTTTATCTATCTCTAGGTACTTTATAGAGATGAAATATATATCTGTTAGCTTCCAAAAATGCACAGAAAAATATTGGTGAAAGCAGCAATGACCTCTAAGTGACAGGTTTGGTGCTGTACAAATTGGGCTAAAATGGCAAATTTGCCTCTTTTTCTATATATTACTCTCCTCTCATTTATTTAAAGTACACTACGAGGGTCGGCTGAAAAGGTCATAGGCCGACAATGATGTCTTTTCCGAATGAGATTGTTTGGTAGATATATTTCAACTACACGCTTAGTCAAATGATGTTGCAGCGCTTGGATAGCCGTGTTATAGAAGCCCACATCTTGATCACCGAACAATATTCGCCAGCACTTATGACATTATCATTGGTTCGATATCGTTTGCCACCCAAATGTTTTTCATATTTGGGAAGAGATAATAGTCCGAGAGAGCCAAATCAGGCGAATACAGGGAGAGTACATTCACTAATTTTGATTTCCAGTCACCAACTATATATTTTTGTCTTTATTTCTGCGCTATTTTGGGGGTACTTTCTAAAAGTGGCACCTCTCACATTCGCTGGTCTACACACCATAATTACCGAAAGTATTTTGTACACTGACCATTGGCAGATCTATCTTGCCTTTCAAATAATAACTTCGATACCTTGAAGCTTTTGGCAGGCGACCCAGAATCCGTACACTGTACTGTAACGACATGCAGTGGTATCTCTTCGTAGTCTAAATTCTTTTTGCCAGTCTGGAAACTGTAACCTTTAATCTCAAACAGATCTGAAATCACATTCGCATCAGATGTAAATAAATGTAATGTTCTTTCTCAGGCACAAATACCATATTGGACAGTTTAGGTAGCTATCTCTGCTGCACAGGGCCAGACACATCAGATCCATTCCCAACTATTGTCGGAACTCATTTTGTGTATCTAATGAGGATGACTTGGCTGAGTTAATCTCGTGGCTGCAAGTCCATAAGTGGTCAGCCATCTTAAGGGTCCAACATTGTGAAATAAATTGCCATTGACTATTTGATCACTTACATCACTGACTGTTTTTAAATCAAAACCTTTTTTTCTAAAGTTTATTCCTAGTACCATTTTCGGTATTTAGTGTATGTTATTGTAAGGCGCGTATGGTAGGAGAGAACTTCTGATCATGCGCAATAGAATTAACTTATTACAGTACATTACAAAGTGATATTTAACTATGTAATAAAAAAGTGCTACATCTTTCTGTAATCATATCCTTAATCAGACCATCCAGAACCATGATGTGATTCATCTCATCAACCAATCCATCAATCAATCCATCAACCAAGTCCTTCGTGGTTAATTAAATATATGTAACCTGTGATGGAGAGGACAGTACAAACATGCTCCTGATCTCGGTCTTCATCCTCGACCCTTAGCTCACCGATGCGCTGATGAGGGGCTTGGTTTTCATTAACCTCATTTTGAGCCAAACTGATATCTGTTGGTGCCTCATTCGCATCAAGAACCTAAAGCATAAAAGCCAGTGCTACTAATAAAACTTATGAAATTTAGTGTCTCAAACCACTTGACAGCTAGCGATGATGTTGATCCTAATCAATCTGGTCTCGGGGATCAAATGTTTGCCTTTGCCTCATGTATTTTATGCCTCATAAACAGCATTAGTGTAACAATACCACTTCTATTACAATGGAGACAAAATCATGCGTTAAGAGGAGAAACTTTAATATTGAATACTGCTTCTACAGTGTAGAAATAATAATAATAAACTATCTGCTTTATAGTGTAGATCTTTTCGGCCTGATCAGGACACTTCACAAACTTAGTAACATATAGGCGTATATATACACAATTTCTAAATAATATATATGATAATTTGGATATACAAATTCAAATAAATACTTCATACCTTTAAAGATACTACCGGTATGTGGAATTGATACCATCATTAAAATACCAAATGATTTCATATTACGAGCCTCAATTTCAAACTGTTTAGTCAAGGACAACTCATCAGGGTCAGTGGCTGTGATGAGGATGGTGTGGAAACGTTGTTTTTCATAATTCACTTGCTTCTCCAGCACGAGGGTAGCATCACCGCGGATACTAAAGTACGAGTCCTTGTCTTTCATATGAAATTTCACCTGTTGGTTCATTAATTTATGCTTTAGCTAATCAATGACACTTACACAAAACACAAATAACACTTGAGATAAATCAAAATGTTTTCTCTCTCCTAAGAGACCTAATAAATGCAGCAGGGTAGTCACAAAGTGAAGATTGATTCACTGTTTCAGTTTCAATTTACTCCACTCACAATTTGAGTGGGACATTCAGCCCTGTGTGGAAAAGTCTTGCATGGTGTTGACAAAATGTGGGCCAATGTACTGTTCACATATGAACCTCATTAACACTCAAATTTCCTTTTTGTCATTTCCGTGCGTGTCCTAATGAAAGGTCTACCATTGATACAAAAACATTTTACTAAAATCACACAGATCCTCTTCAAATATCCAATAGTATATGTACACTAATCAAGCAATAATTGTCATGGGAAATTAGTGCACAAAGTACTGAGATCCGCTTTTACTCACTATTTATGTTCCAACACTCATTGGCATACTGTAAAATGGAGTTTTCAGTTGGGTTAATGAACCACAAGAATATTGATGATAAAAATAACAATGACAACCGATAGGCAAATCGATCTCCAAATTACTTTCTACATTAAATATTCACTATGCACTTTATTTCTAAAATATTTCAAGACAGACACAGATGGAACAATATATGGTGCTAGAACCCTGCCCTACAAATCCAAAGCTGGGTGTATTGAATACTGGGCAATGCAAGTTGTGTTTTTCCTTGCACACGGTATTTTAACCTAATGGCTGGCACGGGTTACAAACCTATAACTTCTTGTGAATTGTCATTGCAATAGATTTTTACGTGCAGTACATAAAGGTCACATTTTAATGAGTAACAAATTCAATAACTGAACTAAGCTACCCGTGGGCTATCAGGGTCCATGGCTGATATTTCAGCGACTGTTGCCCCCACACCACTGTCCTCTGATATCTGTACATTGCTGAGTGTAATGTTGTATGGTGGTTCATCAACATCGATCACGGAGATTGTGAATGTCTTGCTGAAGCTCAGATGAGTGTCTGTCTCATGATCGCTGCATTCAATCTGAAATGACCCTGGTGGTATTATTAAGACAATAAAACATAATCATGCGAAACAACGTTAAGCTCATTGACACTTTAATTCGAGAGCCATCTTAGCATACTAGAAAATAAATGCAATTCCTCACTCATCTCTGACAATTTAAAATGCTATGACATTATTCCTCTTGGAATAATAATTTTCCCTTGGAGCCGGACTGTGATGCTAACAGCCATGCACTGTGGCACAATTGATTTTTTTCTTTTGCACTGGCATTGCTTACACTACGGCGAGGACACACCGTGTAGTGATTATATGGTTCCATATGATTAAAACCTTCTGTGTGTATGAGTTTGTCTATGTTAACATCAATAAAGAATAGTTAACAACTATAACAAGTTTATTACGAGTAACAAGAGTATCTGCAATACATCAATGATATGAATAAAGAAACTATTACAAATCATAGTTAACAAATTACAGCATTGTAAAACTGACCTCAATGAAAATGCATATTCAAACAGGACACAGAGTGATCATGTGATTTGTGGCAATAAACTCGTAGCAAGACTTGATAGCCATCGACTATTTCAACTATTTAATCATTAAAATACGTAAGCGCTACTAATGGGCAAAAAACAGGAAACAGAATAGGACTTAAAGGGCAATGTCATTATACACAACACTCCATGTAGAACAAAACAAGCAGAATACTCACATAAGGAGATAAAACAAAATGAAGAAGCTATCATAAAACATTTAATGAAAATATTTATCCACACTTTATCCATATCTTCCACACTCTGGACTAAGGTAGACTAAGGTGGAGTAGTCTCATTAGTCTATACAAATAAATAACAAAGGAAAAAGGTAGCGCCTTTTAAACCTAACAAAACTTTATTGAAACACAAGCTTTCGCATAAAAAAGTACTGCTTCATCAGGTGAATGAGTGAACACACATTTATATACAGCGTGAGTACAAAGATATGGATACATAGGGAAGTGGGGGGGGTGGCTAATACCAAGACTGTTAATGGAAAAATTAATAACAAAGCGAATACGCTGGTGTAGACATAATGAAAGACAATAAAGAGCATATAAATGTAGTGTAATGATAGCGTGTGACATGATAAGAGAATGGTTTGGATAAGAGGTTGTATTTTACTAATTCTCACTCATTCACCGGAGTACTAACTTTCACTGCGTATGTGCGTGTTGACTCATAGTCCAACATTCCTTTAGTCACCAACACAGTGTCATCAACAATCTGAAGCAATCAGTTCCTTAGACTGGATGAGGCGATAAACATATATTGGTAAATATCTCTATTTGACTTAAAAACTACATGCTGTTAAAACGCTAAATTTCCATAATTGTTGTAGAAATATCAATGTTTGACGCAGGCTATGGTGGGTCTAACTCTTTGCTGATTAATAACACTCAACTCTTAGTTATAAAGTATCATCTGATAATGAACTCATGCTGTTCATATGTGCCTCCAATATATGAAGATATGGCATTTAAAATAATTACCACCACCCTACCTACTCACATTGTATATCTAATAATCGTTAATATAATTGTTAATAAACTCGGGTGTAGTTACGTTAGCTTAAAATCATCATTGCAAGTGTTATATCTGTCTGATATAGATGGAAAAAATCCCAGTTCACGAAACTGCTTATTGTAAAGTATAGCGATATAACTAAAGTACAAAATAATAAAATAGAATTTCAAAGTAGATATTATTACTGTTCGTCCTAACTATAGAGACATACTCGAAATATCAAAATTAACTAACAAAAATAAAGAAAAATATCGGTAACCCATGTGAAACCTCAAATGGTACTTGCTGGTCATTGAGTACAATACATTTGTGAGTCTGGTTAGCGTCTTCATCTACCACAGTCAAACGGCCCACTGTCCCACCGAGACCGGCATCTTCAAAGATCTGATAAAAAGTTTAGCAATATATTTCGAATATAAACAGACATGTAATGTTTTCTATTACTGAAATAGCGTGTCCATTATGTTACAAGGAATGCCTATTTCAACAAGTGGCCAAAGAGATCTTCACCCAACTATTTGAAAAAATGGAAAAACAAAATACAAAGAAAAAATTAGAAATGTCGAATAAAAGAGCCATTTGAGATGCTTCAATATAAGTGAACCTAACAAAAACCAAAAATAAAAACCAATCAACAAACAAAAAAAGTAAGAGAAAACAAAAGGCCAAAGAGGCCTTAAGACACTCGGATACTAAAACAAGAGGCCAAACAGGCTTCAAAACACTCATTCGTATATAAAAAGGCCACAGAGGTCGACAATCACTCGGATATTGATACAACAGACCAAGGAGGCCTCAAAAAACTCATTTAGATATTAAAACAGGAGGCCAAGGAGGCCAAGCCAGCCGCAAAACGCTTATTTCAGATATTAAAACAAAAGACCTAAAAACACTCTTGGTCAATATTAAAAACATTTATAAAATATAATCTTAGCAACCCACTCAAGGAAAATATCTGCCAAATTTCAGAGCTCTGAGACAATCAGTTCTTGGGAAGAAGTGAGAATACAGATGTCGCCAACAATAACTTTCCCTTGGTCTGATGATATGTTTAATATCTCAATGAGATCAGCCCAAGGAAAATATCTGCTAAATTGCAGGACTCTGCAGTAAGCTGTCCTTGAGTAGGTTTTAAAGTAAAAATACAGACATCGCTAGAAAACAGAACATTGGTTCGATGATGATATGCTTAACAAATGTCAAGGATAATATCTGCCAAATTGCAAAGCTCTATGATTAGTGTTTTTTGAGATTTTTTAAAGAAAATGTTCTTAACGGACAGATGGGCGGTGGACAAAGTCCGATCAGAAAAGTTCACCTAGCATAAGCTCAGGTGAGCTAATAATGACCACAAACTAGAAGCGCTCTGCAATCCGAAATCACAAAAATTTTTAATTTCTAACCCTCCAAAAACATTTCATGTAATTCTGCGTAAACTTGGTAACAGACAGAGAGACATAACCTTGGTTGGTGGGGGGAATTCATTAACCCATCACTATGGGATGTAACCGGGGGCACCACAATAACCTTTGGTAACTTTTCTATATTTTACTTCCAAACTTAAATGCCCTTAGATCAGAGGTATCGTAAGTATGATTTTAACAGCACGGCATATGTGAACTTAACGAGAAAAGGTGCAGTTTCACTAGAGATATTGAAGATTTTAGTTAATATTACAGCAATCTTTTTTTATACCATTGAGTAATCTAGATATCAGTTTTGTGGTATAAGGTCAGCCTTTGTATATTTGCATCAGCCCCTGTAAATTGTAAGTATATGGTGTTAACATTAATGATGCAAGAATTAACCATCATCAATGGCATAGTTAATTCAGCTAATGGCACAAAGACCTGTACATAATATAATAGCTTAACGTTGTTACCCCGCAGTTTTTAGCAACCGAATTTGTTAATATACATATACGTACACATGAGTGATATGCAACAGGGTGATATCTTGAACATAATTTCCTCAGGACAGTGTGAAGTGTATTTATTGTTAATTATTTATAGGAGATTTATTTACGGTAAATAAAAATGATAAAAGTTACACAAATACTAAGAGAGGATGATATTTTTCTGAACATGGTGTGGTTCTGTTACTTTTGCATACATGTACAGCAACATAAGATAATAAGCTCATTTGTTACATTATTGATTACACAAGAGGCATTGGCTCTCCGCCATTTTTATTGCTATAATCTGTTCAGTAGCTAGCAAATAAAATACTCCGTACACTTAAATTTCATTGATTACAAGATAAACTTGTGAGAGCTGACCTGATCATAAGAGAGCAATATATCAGAGGGTGGATCATTCATGTCGGTAACCTCCAGATAGATGAGACCCTCGTATGACAGGGGAGGCTCTCCAGAGTCGAGACTTCTTATACGTACAGTGAACACTTTGTACAGTTCATAGTTCAGGAATGAGTTCTGGCCAACACGCAGAGTGGAGTCAACGATTGAGAAAATGTCTTTAAATGTCATGTTGGCGGCATTGCTTTTAAACCTAAAAACAAGAATTTAAAATAATTACAGTATACTCTGTTTATTTTCATTTAATGAGATCACATTCTACACAATACCCAGGCTACTTGGTGGCTACTTCAAAACATGGTATTTTGGGGATAGACAGGTGCAGGTTGATACATCGGATAATTTCAGCCAATATTCACCAGACTGAGTACAAGCGTTCATATTTATATATATAGCAAATTGAATATGAAATGAAAGGAAATTCATCTGATTAAAGTGTACTTATTAGCTGAGCTGTCAAACACACTTTACATTAGACACTAGCCTAATGGTCTAAGACTATAATGTAATTACTTAAACTATAAAATTAACACCTAACAATATACAGGTAATACAGATCAATGTTAGATACAATTATGTACATTTACGGTGAGCATAAAAGCGATAATAATGTTGAATAACACAGTGGTCTGATATGGGTCACCTGGACTATTGGCGAATATGTGAGTGAACTCTAGAGGACAATGGAGTTCAGTGTTCCAGTCAATGATGTGTGGCAGTTATCAAGCAATGATGCTTTAAAATCCATGCGCTGGTGAGGCTGCGGGCCTCTACATTGACCCTAAAGACGCCTTCATACAGCGCTATCTTGTCATCTCATTCTATATAATCATCACTCACCGATCGATGATTTAGCATAGTGTTCAGCATGGGTAGGTGGTATTTGGTGGCATAAATAGACAAAGGTCAAGGCTATTGCAAAATATGAACTTAGCACTGGTGAATTCTTCACTATAATAAATGAGGCTAATCAGTAATTTCTTCAGAAATGTTGTTATAACCATTGTAATGTCCGGGCAAGATTTGTAAAGGGACTGTATCCAGGAAATAGACACGCATGACTGACAGTACACAGGAAACACTACAGATCATAGTAGGGATATATACAGATGACTGACAACAATACCCAGAATATATACATGACTGAACGTACCCGGGATATATAGACACAATTGTGTAAGTAAATGTCTGGTAATGTTCAGGGTCAACTGTGGTGAGTTCACCAATAAGATAATCTGATTGGCTGTTCTCTGGAACGCGACCTCCACCGAGCAGACCAACGCGTGTTGGGGCTTCATTAACATCATTTATATCCACCTATGTTGACACACGACAGTCTTGTAGAGATTGTTCCAAATTATTGTTGACAATAAGTTCGATGTAATAAGACAAAAATTCACCTTTCTTAATACCTGCATCTGAATAGAGGTGTAGTACATGGTTGAATATACCAGGGTTATTATTAATATATCAATTCTTACAACACATGATATAATATCTGTGCTTTTGTCAGACTGACCTAAACATGTTTAGCTTACAATATAGTACAGAAATATGAAATCAATCTCTTAATGACAAGCAACTGGAAGACATATCTTGACAAGGATTCTTACGTGATAGATTTCTATGTCAGACGTGAATCACAGTAACTGCTTATAGTTTGTCGATATCACCATAATTACGTCAACATGGACATCAACAACATTTTACTGTGTTTTTCTGTGTTGTCAACAGTTGCGATTGACAAGTTTTATATATAATTCATGGATATATATTAGAATTTTAATGAAATGTGAAAAGCAACACCCAAAGTAATGCTGCTCTCCCTAACACTGTTGATGCTATCTCGAGCGACCATAGTGGCTTAGTCATGGAAGAGTTATTTAAAAAATATTTGTCTATTTAGAATGATACTTTGTGAGATAAAGTAATGAATCTAATACACGATGGTATTAAACTGGAATCAGGTTTAGAGGAATGAAACTGACACAATATTTGATTATTTGATCTCAAACTGGGCAAAGTGCTCCAACAGTGATGGCATAATGGCTGACCATTTATGATATTCTCATCCTATTGATTTAGAAATGTTAGCAGTTTTCTTGACAAGCTTTATGCACGGTCATCTTCTAGCTGACATGATTGCAACAATAATTGTGCCTATTCAAAAAGGAAAAAACATGGGAAGTCACAAAAGTTACCCACCAGAGGTACTGGCAAATGTTATATAAAAGATTTTTGGACTAATTAAACTAAATTGGATAGAAATATATATCTGTACAAGTGACAACTTCTTTGGCTTCAAAAAGTTACACTCACCTGACCAATATGTATTTGTATTGAAACAGATTATTAATCATTGAAGATAAAATAGAAGCAAGGTATACACTTCGTTTCTGGATGCATCCAAAGCTTTTGATAAAGTAAATCATTGGACATTGTTCAAAACCTTGGTAGACAAACATGTTCCTATGGATATTGTAAGACTAATTATAATTTTGGATTGGTATACAACACACGCATTTTGTATTCGCTGGAAGGGTGTCATGTCAGATTATTTTATCGGTACTAATGGTTTTAAACAGGGTGGGATTTTTTCTCTGAAATTTTTTGCATTGTACGTGAACCAACTTAGTTATCGTAGAGACAGAGAGGTTGCTCTTATTGTGCCATCTCGTATAACAATTTGTTTTATGCTGCTGATAAGGTTTCAGTATGTCCTAGTGCTGCTGGTACTAGACTCTTTGTGGAGCTATGATTTATGACATGAGTGATAATGAGGATATTAAAGTAACAATCTTTGTTGGTACGTACTAACAAGATTGAATGGAAATTTGACCACTGTTGGGATAGAGTGAAACAAAAATTGTTCTGATGTGTTTGTACTACATTTTATGCCACTCATTAGCGGGGGAGGGGTTTATAAAAAATATGTCTATGAAAAACTGCAAATTGCATGCAATAAAATCATTAGGAATGTTCTTTCAATTATCCAGCATGTGGAGTATAAGACAAAGGTGAATCAAACTTGATATATTGTCATTTCATGTTTTGATTCGAAAATATTGTTATAGTTCCCTTCAATAATTTAGTCAGTCCACATATAAGTTGGTCAGAGCAATCATGTCGACAAATTTAATTTACAATTCTGTGTTAACAGATGAAGGGGAAGCACTTCTATATAGTTCACCAAAGAGTGTTAAATAATAATTACATTCCCAATATTTTTCACCAGGCTGTAGGTTTACAGTCTTATACTAGGGACACTGTTATAATTATTGCATTTGTTTGAAATAAATTATAAAATAAAAAAATATTGCACCAACACCAGATATAATATTTTTATTTCTGGTACGTACAAGATATGCAATTAAACTTACTGTGAAAATATGCTCTATATACACATCCTGGGCTCGGTCAGTCACGCCATTGACCATGACCTTGAACTGTGACTGTCGATTACTCTCATAATCAAAAGCCAAAATCACCATAACTGTATCCCCAACAACCTCGAAATGTGATGCGGCGTTGTCAGCATACATCAGTAGATACAGGTAAGTCTGTGGACGGACATTTTATTGTACATCATTAGATACAGGTAAGTCTGTGGATGGACATTTTATTGTACATCAGTAGATACAGGTAAGTCTGTGGATAGACATTTTATTGTACATCAGTAGATACAGGTAAGTCTGTGGATGGACATTTTATTGTATATCAGTAGATACAGGTAAGTCTGTGGATGGACATTTTATTGTACATCAGTAGATACAGGTAAGTCTGTGGATGGACATTTTATTGTACATCAGAAGATACAGGTAAGTCTGTGGATGGACATTTTATTGTACATCAGAAGATACAGGTAGGTCTGTGGATGGACATTTTATTGTACATCAGTAGATACAGGTAAGTCTGCGGATGGACATTTTATTGTACATCAGTAGATACAGGTAAGTCTGTGTATGGACATTTTATTGTACATCAGTAGATGCAAGTAAGTCTGTGGATGGACATTTTATTGTACATCAGTAGATACAGGTAAGTCTGTCGATGGACATTTTATTGTACATCAGTAGAAACAGGTAAGTCTGTGGATGGACATTTTATTGTGCATCAGTGTATCGTAGATATAGCTATGTCGGTGCCAGTGGTGTAGTGGTTAGAAAGCAACATTTCATGTTAGAGGTTGCGAGTTCGAACCAGCACAAACCAATGATTTTTCTCACGCCCTCCACAATAGGAATGATAAGATTCTAGTGCAATTGAGAAATATCTGTTGTGGAATGGTTTATTGTACGACATATGTTAGGAATGTAACAGGGCATTAATGTACGTGCGACTGACATTCAACTATAAGGTAGCACCAAAACGTTGCCCTTTTCAAGTCTGTTGAGGCATTTCATTGCCAAAAACTGTGATTATCCCAGACGGGATGTGAATATGAAAAAAACCAACAATAACCTCATGTACGTATGAAATCAATCTACTAACTTAGATGCTGGTTTTGTGATTAGAGGAGTAGCTATTTGTGACTCAGCCACAATTTTGTTAATTTCAGTCTATTCACTCCACAATTAATGGGTGGTGATTCACTGTTTAAAAACAACAAAGTCAAGATACGATACAATTGACAAATTACTTTGGTGACCTGTATTACTCACAAGATGTGTGATTATATGGCTGGAACTGACCAACCTCATTCCCGATCAAAGGTTCTGATAATGTGGAATACTGACAGCAAAGAGGGACTTACACCAGCAATGCGCTGAGAGGTTAGTTTGTTGATGACAACTAGCCTCCCCAGCACGACATCCACCTGACCTTCATTCACAGCCCCTGTCCCTTCCAGTTTCACCCCGAGTGGCACTTTCGTATCAGCAGACACAGATATAGTGAATGTTTTGGAAACAGTTAATGGAGGCATGCCACTGTCTGTACAGAGCAGTGTAACCTCGGGGGAGCTGATGTCTTTTGCTGGTAAATTAATCTGTGAATTTATGGTATGATGTTATAAACAATTCAATATACGGTACTCTGTACCTGAGTAAAAAAGGTTAAAGCATTAAGATAAACCCATCAGTGCTTAATCCATAAAATGAACTAGTTCAACTTGGGGTGTGCAGAGCTGTCCTAAGGCAACCACTTCTCCAATCTGTTGTCCAACTAATCTTTAAAAAATCCCTGAATCCAAACAATGCCATTTCTGACATTCCTAGAAAAATTTAATGCATTTCTGTTCACACCTTTTGCACAAAGTTACTAGCTAGTAAAACACAGTAAAACAAACTAACTAACATGGGAAAAATCATCACCTCTTTAGTTGAAAGTGCTAAAAGCTCTAGACTATAAAATACATCTTGGATTCACCAAGGCAAAGAGTTCTGACCAACTTCAATTTCAACCATAGACTTTGTTCTGTATATTCCCTAAATTTTTGCATAACAACAAACTAACTAGCATGGGAAAAAACATCACCTCTTTAGTGAAAGAGAAAAAGCTCTAGACTATAAAATACATCTTGGATTCACAAAGGCAAAGAGTTTGGACCAACTTCAATTTCAACCACAGACTTTGTTCTGTATATCACCTTATATTTTTGCATATAATTCTCTATTGCTATCGTTACACAGTAGTGATGTTAAAAAATTACCATAGTCTTACTTTGATGAAAGTTTTATAATCAATGAAACACTCCTTTGAGCGATCAACACTGAATCAATGAGTGATTATCTCATGAAATTGTTCTGTGTATTCCTTAAAGTAATTAAGGAGAACCTCTCTATCGTCGCTTAATAATATTGACAAAAAATTAAAACAACTTGCCAATATCTTACCTTGAGCTTTTTATCATCAACGAGATACTCTTTAGAGCCTAAAACAGTGCACTGGTGCGTCTGCTTTTCTCGAGCATTGCCATTATTGTCTGGATCATCGACAGATATGAGCCCAACAATCTCACCCCTATCTGCAGCTACAGCTACCTGCAACATTGCCATTATTGTCTGGATCATTGACAGATATGTGCCCAATAATCTCACCCTTATCTGCAGCCATAGCTACCTGTAACATTGCCATTATTGTCTGGATCATTGACAGATATGTGCCCAATAATCTCACCCTTATCTGCAGCCATAGCTACCT
>WURV02150720.1:0-17406 GCA_011762755.2 Epimenia babai | reverse complement strand
AATTCACTAGGTGACAACCTAATCCTCAATTCACTAGGTGACAACCTAATCCTCAATTCACTAGGTGACAACCTAATCCTCAATTCACTAGGTGACAACCTAATGCTCAATTCACTAGGTGACAACCTAATGCTCAATTCACTAGGTTACAACCTAATCCTCAATTCACTTGGTGACAACCTACTCCTCATTACACTAGGTGACAACCTACTCTTCTATACACTAGGTGACAACGTACTATTCAATACAATATGTGACAACCTACTTTTCAATACACCAGGTGACAACCTACTCCTCAATACAGTATTTGACAACCTACTCTTCAATACACCAGGTGACAACCTACTCCTCTATACAATATTTGACAACCTACTCTTCAATACACCAGGTGACAACCGACTCCTCAATAAAATATTTGACAACCTACTCCTCAATACAGTATGTGACAACCAGTAGGGTGATGAAAAACACTGGGTGATGAAAATCACGTGCGGTACGATGGTCACATACTAACTTCCCGTAATCGCTACATACTGACGTAATTGTCGCGTACTCGTCAATGACTCCCAATTTGTCGTGTATGCATTCAATTGTCACACCCCCTTCACTGTTACATACCTCTTCAATTAGCAAGCACACATAACATTAGTCAGATATCAATGTTAATAACCTTTATGGGATTCAATAGGCCCGAACCATGTCAGGTTCGTTGGCACACACAATACAGCAATGAGACACCAAACGTTGAAAGAAAATACAGTAATCTATGTGGAAAGTAGGTATATAAAAATATGAACATAATCTTATTAATAAATTGCAATTGATTTTCAGCAATAATTTATGATACATCACCTATATACCAAGATATGACATAATAAAATAACAACACAAAGGAACCAAAAAAACTAACTGACATATGAAATATAACTATATACAGAGCAAAAAGAAAAAAATAAATAAAATTATTAATCACCCAGACAGCATTTGCGTTAATGCGAGAACTCTCATAGAGAACTATAAATCGGAGGGGTTTGCAGAATATCAATATTCAATATCATGTGATATCAGGATATCACATTAATAAACACCGCACTGTTATTGTCACACGCTAACTTTTCTATTAAATGTCCACTTTATTGGCACAAAATGAAGGAAGTCAATTATCACATTTTCACATAATTGGCACGCTCACAGAATACTCAAGCGGCAGCAGCTGCCAGGATGTACATATACCACATGTATTCGTTCGTTAGTATTTTAATGAACATGTACGATAACCATCGGTACTAAATCTCTTCATGATACGTCGGATGCCAACACGATAACCTCTCGCGACTACTTCTACAACCAACAAAGTCCCAATACTAGTGGGTTCGGTAATCATCAGCCTTTGTGCGGCTGAAGACTGACAATAACACTTATCGTATATCACGAGTACTCAATAAGACTACGGTTGGGCGAAAGGTCTCCGTTGTACGTGCCTTTCAGCTCGACCAAGGGAGATGGCAGACAACGATCCCAAAATGATCTTAGTCGGGTATCGCCGATATAAGCCAATCAATCACTACTTTCAGTCTCTCAAGGAATTTTGCTCCCGATCCCGGAACCGTCGGATATGGTTGCTGTTAGGCTATCTGGCAAAGGTATGAATGCGCAATCAATCATTAAGCAAACAATCTAACATATCGACGCGGCCTCGCCAAAATCTGCCATTGAAAAAAAAACAATAAAAATTGCCCGGCACGAGCTTTATACAGTACGTACAAGCTGAAACAAAAAAGTCAATAGACCCAGTCTACTAAGACTTCGTCCCGCGATCTGTAGTTTCACTCGCAACGTCATAGGGCGACCATCCCAGAGAACAGACGAGGTCAACGATATTCGGCTAAAGGCGGATGACAGTGATCGCGTATTGTGTAATGGGATAGCATTTGACAGATTTTTATTCAATTCGCCGAACAGCCATCGAACATGCTTCTATTACCTGAGTTAACATGATTCATTTCAACGCCACCATCGTAATGTGTTGTTCGTTATTGTCACAATCACTTCACCCAGTATAACGATATTTCTCAAAATCTGGTCATCAATCATTTTAGCACTGTCGCCTACGAGGACTCGTGAATTATGTATTTTTGTAGTTTTCACTCTCAACAATTTACCACTTTGTGATCGACGATTTTATTGCATTAGAAACTTGATTAAGTACTTAATAATCTACGTGACCTAGCACGATTTCACGGTTGCTTCAGGCCAAAGACACGAGGTCCCGAGCTTGAGTAGGAAGACTAATGGCTTGGAAACAAGCTCAATTATCTTATGATGGGCATTACGACCGCTTACCAAGATCCGAGTCTCTAAATGTCTTGAGGCTTTTGTCACAAACGACATGCGACATGCTCTTTAGCATTAATACCGACATATCCCAGAGAAAGGCTGAACTTCATGATCGATTGTTGCTTTTAGATACACGATCGATATCCACTTGGCTCTATCAACGAGTTGTAATGCACAAGCGACAGATTCGTGGTGAAGTCGGTGATTTATCGAAAGTTTGTCCCAGTCGCGGGTTTTATTGACAAAAACATATCTGAATCCATTGTTTATCAGGGTCATAAAATTGCATTACAAAAAGTATTACGTCCCTTATAACAACAATTTATCATGACTGTAATCACTTGATAACCTTACACTCTCGTATGCCCTATGTAAGTGATGGTATTTTCATATATCTTTTTTTTCATTTATTGAAAACGTTTCCGTTGGCGTAATTAATATCGACGACACAATAATCTGGTCTACTTTAATACATTTTTCAACAATGTTAATACGGGTTGAGGTAATTAGTAAGATTTACTTTCATGCGGAACGCATTAATCACCGTGGCACACGTTCTGTTGACGGTATGCCTACATCCCATCTATCAAACCTGACTCAATTTAACAGTAGTATTCATATGACCGTATTTTTGCAGAATCTACGAGTGACACGATGTCTCGCGTTCTGTCGACGCTCTACGTGCTTCTGCTCTTCGACGCTGTCCGGCCTGGTCCCCGATGCATCCCGACCGAACCGTGTGGCTGTAGGCGATTAAAAGATAGAGAAACCCATAAAGTACGCTACATAATGGACTGTTCTCGACGGCAACTAACATCGATTCCACTATTCCATTCGAGAAACAAGGTCGACACTGTCTTATTGGGCCACAATAAGATAATGCACATCCCAGCGCATGCTTTTCGCGATTTGTCAATGAGAGTACTAGACTTACAAGACAACAGCATCAGCTCCATCCATAATAACTCGTTTTATGGCGCGGAGAAAACACTAAAAGTGATTAATTTACGCAAAAACAAAATAAGAGATGTTCCCTATGGAGCTCTGCACAAGACACGTTCGTTGCAGTGTTTGTATTTGGACGACAATGACCAAGACACCGTTCTGCGAAAATTGTCTTTCCCCAAACTGCGCTCATTAGATACGCTAACCTTGCGAAATTTCGGTCTCAGATTGTTAGAGCACGATTCATTCAAAGGTTTGAAAATGCTTCGATTTTTAGACATCAGTCGCAATAAGATCCATCGCATTGACGGAACACTGAGAAACTTAGGAAAGTTAGAGTTCTTAAACATCAGCTCGAACCCGCTGAGCAAGATTCCTAGTGGTAGTTTAAAGAAAATGAAACATTTGACAGAATTGCATATTCGTAACACCGATATAGCGTCGCTGCCATTCCGTGCTTTTAGTCCACTCGAGCGTTTAAAGGTCTTTGATTTCAGCAACAATGTCTATTTACGTCACACGAAAGATCTAAACGCGTTGTCTCGCGTCAATAAAACACTCCACGTTTTGAACATCAGTAACTGTAGCTTGTTACGGTGGCCTGAGGTGTTAGCGTCATTATTTCAACTCGAGACACTCGATATAAGCTCGAATAAAATTACTGAAATCACTGGTGAGGCAATGGCAAATATGACATCTTTAAAAAACCTAGTCATGGCTAATAATCCTCTTCGCTTTACAGACGGCATGTTTACAGGGTTGGAAAATAGCCTACAGTACGTCGACCTGAGCAGAATGGGCATATCGACCTTATCTAATGCACATCTTTCCAACCTGACGCGGTTAGAAAAGATTGTCGTTAGCTTTAATAACATAAGTGAAATAAGCGATTACTTCTTTAGTGGATTACACGCTCACGAATACGATGCGAGTTACAATCGCATATCGCGGGTTGCACCGTTGGCCTTCTATAATATATCCACTCCCAAAGCCCTTTCTATTAACTTGAGAGGGAATCGATTACGAAGTTTAGACTTTGCAGAAGCAAGTCTATGTCGTTTCGCCCACATTGACGTTACCGACAATCCGATCGAGTGCGATTGCTCCACCTACAATCTCACCATGAATCAGGCGCTCCAGTTGCGCGGAGAGTGTCAACAGTTTGACATCTTCACCGAGTTCCATGGAATCGATCTAAGTACGAATACGTTGAAGAAAACAGGCTCAAAATTATGCGCGGTCACATCCGAAAGAGCCTGCGAAATCGTGAATACGGGGTACAAGTCCGCGGCGACAAATTCAACAGGAAACGCCATGGCGTCCACGGTACCACACTCGTTTTATAAAATTGCTATAATATATGTAATAACCTGGCTATGGTAAATGAAAGACTAAGTGACAAATATTGTTAAGGAAACCGGGTAAATGTAATTGGATCTTATTCGTGACACGAATCACTGTTGAGATTAATCGGCGCCCTCTCGAGCGAGGGGTCTGGGGAAAGAACTGGATTGAGCCTGTAGAGATAAGTATCTATGTAAGACGTATAGAGATTGGTACGTCGCATGAAATGTCTGCAACGTTAGGTTTGTAGTGAGATATCTAGGGCGAGATATCTATATTGAGATGTGTATGATATATCCGTGGCGAAAGTCTTGTAACGAGGTTTCGCGATGACTAAAATGCCTAAATATGCTAAATGTCGGTTATAGCTACCGATATCTGTTCATAAAACACTCGCAACTACGGACATAAGGAGTAAATGAGCGAGTGTATTGCTTCGGGCTGCATTCATTAGAAAATAACGAATCGGTAAGACGCGTGAGTGCCATGTTATAGAAATAACAAATGCTGTTATAAACCTTATCTACAGTACATCGAGTAATCTTGGCATAAATGTACTTAGTATCGTTTTCGTGTATCGAAATGTGTTAAGAGAAAGTATGAGAAATCTGGAAATGAGGGAAATACTCCACAGAAACGAATCGCCAATGCCTTTATTCGACATAACTCTACCGCCTTTACAATGTTTGCTAGGTGCAAAAACTAACTTCCGACATCACTCTACCCCCGCGCCTCCACTCCTGCTGTATCTTAAGGTGGAAGCACAGGTATATTTATTAATAACTCTTAATATAAAATTAAAGTATTTTTACACTAGTAAGGTAAGACCTCGAATGAGACAGCAAGACGTCTTTTGTGATTTTTTATCCATTCAACACGGGAGATTAAAGAGAACTTTGTAATAAGACGGAATTTCTCGCTCACTGAAAGATAACATCCAGAAGACAATGATGGAAAACATTAACAATTCGGTAATTACTTAAATTCCAGAAAAATATGTCCATAAAAAGTTTCGAAAACCATCCTTAATCTGTATTGTAAATAGACACAGGGTAGTGATACAGAAAGCTTGTCTTTTACTACATAAGCTTGAACACTACTTTAATACGTTGCACAGTCATTAACCACCAAACCCTACATATTCGGTACTTACCCACGACTGTCATTACCCGACATAACTTGAGTACTCGTTTCTTACCCACAACTGTCATTACTCATCATAACTTGAGTACTCGTTTCTTACCCACAACTGACATTACCCGACATAACTCGAGTACTCGTTTCTTACCCACAACTGCTACTACCCAACTTAACTCGAGTACTCGTTTCTTACCCACAACTGACATTACCCATCATAACTCTAGTACTCGTTTCTTCCCCACAACTGACATTACCCAACATAACCTGACTACTCGGTGTTCATCTAAAACTGGGATTAACAACAGTATCATTAAAAAAACAAAATGCGTATACTCCGTACTTGCACCTTTCATTAACCATCACTACCTCTATACACATCTTCATTAACAAATACAACCTGCATACTTGGTTCTTACTCTCACCTTCCATTAACCACCACGACCTGTATACACGGTACTTATGTCCACCTTTCAGTAATTATTACAACCTGTGTACCTGGTATTCACCCTCACCTTTCATTAACCATCTCTACCTGTGTACGCAGTATTTATACGCATCTTTCAATAACCTCGACCACACCATGTATCCTTGGTTCTTACCCTCACTTTTCATTAACCATTACAACCTGCATGCACCGTACTTACTTCCACCTCTCATTAACCATCACAACTTGTATACGCGGTACTTAACTCCACCTTTCATACCCCGTCACAACCTGTATACAGGGGTAATTACCTTCACCTTTCATTGACCATCACAAAATGTATACAGGGTACTTATGTTCACCTTTCATTAGACATCCCAACCTGTATACACGGTAGTTACTTCCACCTTTCATTAGCAATCACAACCTGTTTACACGGTAGTTACTTCCACCTTTCATTAGCTATCCCAACCTGTATACACGGTAGTTACTTCCACCTTTCATTAGCCATCACAACCTGTATACACGGTAGTTACTTCCACCTTTCATTAGACATCACAACCTGTATACACGGTAGTTACTTCCACCTTTCATTAGACATCACAATCTGTATACACGGTAGTTACTTCCACCTTTCATTAGACATCACAACCTGTATACACGGTAGTTACTTCCACCTTGCATTAGACATCCCAACCTGTATACACGGTAGTTACTTCCACCTTTCATTAGCAATCACAACCTGTATACTTACTTATTATTGCGGTACTTACAGATATCAACATTAACCACCACATTATCATTGCATACTTGCCCTTTTAACAAATTTAGTGTATATATTCTGTTTACATATACACTTCTACATAAATTATACAAACGTATAAGTATATGTTATACGCGTCAACTACCTCCCAACACAACGACACGAAAATTTACAAGACGACCACCATCACCAACCGACAATGGCCGGTGACTGTCGTTTCGAAGAACAGCATTCGGTTGCTGATACTGTTCATCACGTAGTTCATCTGTTACACATAGACTATATATTTTTTGTTCTCGTCATCTACTGTAGCTTGAGGCAAAAACCAGAGAGAGATTAATTCATTTGTAAACAAGCCGAGGTGATATTTATTTATTTATTTTTTCTAGTGTCTAGTTCGCGACACGAATATACAACGCGTTTATATAGCCTTCCTTTTATTCTTAACGTGTCCTGATAAATAATCATATATTATCATGTAAGACAATTTTATTTTTGATTAAAATATTCTCGATTACGTATATGTGCAGTTTCTCTAAGGGCATGTACGATGCTAAGCGGTTAACAGTATTGATGAATTAATTTCTCTCTCGATAAGATCTCGGAATTTGCCACTGTCGCTGCCGGCGGGCGTGGGAGTGGGCGATGTACGACGATGGTAGCGTTTGTGTTGGTAATAAGCCCCTTCCTTGTAAAGTATCGGTTCGGTAGAAATTGCAAACATCTGATACTTTGTAAAGCTTGTTCGAGAACAATACCCATAGGTCCGTCTTGAATGATTGATATTATATATATGTTTTTCTTTTAACTGTAAGAGAATTTTAACGAATCAAATGTGCTGTAATATTACCAGTTCATACCACTCTTTATTATCATCTCTGTGTATGGTGTGTGCTGTTACAATGTTCGTTATCATCAACTCTTCAACTCTATACATGAATCGTGTTGCTGCTATAAATTTCGTTATAAAAACTCCGTATATTATTTCTGTCGGTGTAATGTTTGCTACCATCAACTCTATACGTGATTTTCGTTACTGTTACGATGTGTGATGATGGATCACGTAAATAATTTGCTATAATTATAACTACGTTTGTTACGAAGGACTGTGTAAATCATTAGTGCTACTGTTACTATGTTACGATGGGCCGTGTAAATAATTTGTGTTACTGTTGCTACGTTTGTTACGACGGGCCGTCTAAAAGGTTTGTGTTACAGTTACTGTTTTTTTTTTACGACAGACTGAGTAAATGATTTGTGTTTCTCTAACGATGTTTGTTACGATGGACCGTGTAAATGCTTTAGGCTGTTGTTATTATGTTTCTTACGATAGACCGTGTAAATAATTAATTATGTGATACTCTTCCTTCTGTTACGATGGGCCGTCTAAATGACCTTTGTTGCTGCTATCATGTCTTTAAGATAAACCGTTTTAATGTTTTGCGTTACTGTTGTATGTGAGTTCGTATCCAATGTATGAATGAATTGTATTGCTCTTCCAATGTTGTCACCATAAACTATGTTCATATTGTCTGTTCCGATTACAATCTCGTCACCATAAACTATGTTCACCATAAACTATGTTGATTTTGTCTGTTCCGATTACAATGTCGTCACCATAAACTATGTTCATATTGTTTGTTCCGATTACAATCTCGTCACCATAAACTATGTTCATATTGTCTGTTCCGATTACAATGTCGTCACCATAAACTATGTTCATATTGTCTGTTCCGATTACAATGTCGTCACCATAAACTATGTTAATATTGTCTGTTCCGATTACAATGTCGTCACCATAAACTATGTTCATATTGTCTGTTCCGATTACAATGTCCGCGCCTGCGCTACCATTATAACGATAGTTACATCGTTTTTTTTTCTGACTGCATGAATGACCTTAGAAAACAGTATTTTACTAACATCGCTATGAGGATTTTCAGGTAGCATTAAAACGTTTTATCTTTTTGCAATAATATTATTGTTGTGTCTTTAGTTATTGACAGTTATATACACAGCCTTGACTATTAGTAATGAATAATTGAATTTTTTCATCTTAGTACTTGTGAATTACCTGTTTGCCCCAAATTAGTGTTGTTACGTGTACGAAAGAATTGATAGATTTAGACACGTTTTTATCGTGGATATTTCATAAGACAACTACATATGCCGCCGTTCTTAGATTATGGTACATTAAACTTTGGTATGCTTTTACCGCTGTTAACTTTCGAGTCGTTTACTGGCTTGACTGGAACGCAACAGTTACGTTGAACCAGACAACTCACTGTAACTCATACTGCAAAATACTGTCTACACCGGACCACACGAAACGGGCTAGACAAGGCAACAATACACATCCCACACTCTACGATATATCATGCCGTCAATCGCAAAAGACACCGTAAACAGAGTGCCACATCCCATACCGTGTACCACACGATCCACATCACAGACCGTGTACCACACGATCCACATCACAGACCGTTTACCGCACGATCCACATCCAACACCGTGTACACATGACACAAAGCCCACACGGTGACCCACACGATACACATCCCACACTGTGTACCACACGATACACATCCCACACTGTGTACCCCACGATACACATCCCATACTGTGTACCCCACGATACACATCCCATACTGTGTACCCCGCGATACACATCCCACACTGTGTACCCCGCGATACATATCCCACACTGTGTACCACACGATACACATCCCACACTGTGTACCTCACGATACACATCCCACACTGTGTACCTCACAGCACACATCCCTCACAGTACAGAGCCCACATAAAACGACACAATTACTGGACCACACCAATACATAGCTTAATCCGGACCACGGCAACAAGCAGCCGACACTTGACTACACCAATACATAGCCCACCCAGAATCGCAGCAGTACACATCCCACACCTCATCACACCAATACATACGCCGCGCACTATAACCACACAATATACAGCCCATACAGACTTCGTACTTCAACCACATAGTACACAGTCCATACACGTATCCCACGTCTTAACCACACAAAATGCAACATACACACACAGTTTAACCACACAATATACAGCGGCGCACTTTTACACGTGTATTCGTGCTTGTAAGAAAGGATTTGCCATAGTAGTATCGCACCCACAGATTTGCCCCCGTTTTATCGTACTCATATATCTGCCCTTGTTGTATCGTATCATGCATGTGTTGATGAATTAAGTAAAATAAAATAGCTGTAGTAACTCAAAATAGAGTTGATTGTTTCACCGAATGTATAAATGTTCGTTTATTTGAGTGTAGTCTTCCTAGAGTGAATCGACTTCTTAATTTTACTGGAAATACATCGACGTACAAACCCAATCGATGCGCATGAAAACTAACGATGTTGAAGAGGAGGATGGATGAGAAGATAATAGTGGTGGTTGTGGTGATGATCGTGGTGATGATGATGATGTGTGTGGTGATGATGATGTTGGTGATGATGAGCGTAGTGGTGCTGATAATGGTGATGATGATGGTGGTGATGATGATGATGGTGATCATGGTGATGAGTGTAGTAGTGATGATGATGGTGATGAGTGTAGTAGTGATGATAATGGTGATGATGATGGTGGTGGTGATGATGATGTGTGTGGTGATGGTGGTGATGATGATGATGGTGATGATGAGTGGTGTGGTGCTGATAATGGTGATGATGGTGATGATGATGATGGTGGTGATGATGATGGTGGTAATGATGATGATGGGGATCATGGTGATGAGTGTAGTAGTGATGATGATGATGATGGTGATGAGTGTAGTAGTGATGATGATGGTGATGATGATGATGATGGTGATGAGTGTAGTAGTGATGATGATGGTGATGATGATGGTGGTGGTGATGATAAACATTAGAGTGATGATAAACATAAGATAGACATAAAAAAGTGGAGGTCTTAAATCTGTTAATGGTGTCCATGTATCTGATGCAGCCAGACATATGGATACAACCGTTGACAAAATTATTTTTCTTTCTAGCCATGTAAATTGTGTGTGTCGTTTATGCTACATCCAGCAGCGCTTCATACGACGCAATAGACCGCACATTGCAATAGTTCAAGGGGGTGCGAGTCATGTTTATAGAATTGATACAATATGACGCTCACTGACATCCTATACAAACACAATCACAGCCTGTTTTTATGGTTTACTAAATCAAATTTTAAATGTTATAAAAATAGACTATTATTTAGTGCAATATAATATAAGCATGCAGCTGGATCCACTCACGGTTACGTTACGCTTCAATGTTCGTGCGTTTACTCAATCGGTCGACTGTTAGATTTTATTGAATGCGTACAAATCAATTCTGTGGCGCTTAAGGATTCGCCGAGAGTCTTTCTCGTGCGTTTGGCGTGATTTTGCGCTCACCTTTCTTTTTGGAATTTAACCTTCTTTGTGTTCTCGTTTGCTTGCGTTACAACGTACTCAAATTGGCTTTGCGTATTTGCTGATGCGATTTTCCGTCCCCTAAGGTTCAATTCAATCGAATATGAAAGGCACAGTTCTATACTATAACTATAGTGAACCTCTACATAGTGGTAATCTTCCCACAAGGGGAACTGAGAAAAGCCTTAGAAATTGGCAATACAGCATGATTAACTGATGATTGAAAAAGACATTGAGATGCAGCATAGCAGATATAGAATATCCAGTCGAGGCACCAGTCGTTCCTTCGCTCTGACGTCAATAGAAAATAAGTTTCCTGTTATAATTAATTTTCTATCCCCAGGTCACGCCTATGTCAAAGGAGTGTGTGTTTATAAAAGATACTTCCAATCTCCCACTTAATGTCTTCATTATAATGCACTCATTAGCCAAGGTCACCTTGAAACAACGATCTCTTGTTTTGAGAAAATACTTTATGGAAGGAATTTACTAATGCTATAGCAATAGATATGGTTGTGACGGAATGACACCACTTTTACGTTTGTTTGTTGTTTCTATCTCGTCTAGACTGCTCTAAGTCTCCACTGCTCGGGGCCCCTCTATCTCCTCCACCGACTGCATATATTTTAGAAAAGTGCAGCTCATGTGATCTACCAGCAAGAGGAATTCCCTCGCATCTCCCATCATCTTGTAGATTTAACCTAGATGCCCAAATCGCAGTACATACGTGCATATGTTCATATGTACATACGTACATATATCTACCATTTGTATTTAGTTCTTTAAGCAAAATAGCACTTGCTCAATGTCTATCTCTAACAAAAGTACCGGTATGTATTTTCTGGGTTTTTCACACTAGGTGTTTTTCTCCCACCCCTTATAAGTGAGGCTAATCACATTGTCGTGTTAACCACATTAATAGGCTAGCTTTGTAAAGGCCCAAGAAAGGCCTATCACAACGATTACTTCCGTAATCAGTCTATAAATACAATACAATGGGGATTGGGCGCCTGTTAATGCGATCGCCCAATTGAGGATTTGATTAGCAGAATAACTCGTCAAATAAATAACATATAATGAGGGAGTATTGAGTTTGTGGGGTGTGGGGTTTTATGGAGATTCGGTGGTATATACCACCAGTAAAAAAACTGTTGACTGCCTTAAAATTTGTGCCACTCTCGTTGGATTTCTTATGTCTTTTTCACTGTAGCATGGAGAGATCTAGTGTTACCAGATTTGATTTCTAATTAATTTTTCCAGCCAGTATCTTATTGTAATATCCAGGATATGTGACAGCTAGATTGCTGTCTGTTCAGTTGGCTGTCTCTATTTAGTTTCGTGACGGTTTCCCGTATTAATTCGTAACTAGGGGAAATGTGTTTTTCAATGTGTTCCAAAGTCTCGTTTGTCACATATCGATCTGTGTGGCATTAATGTCTGATTTGACTGCCTGGTTCCCAATTTCGATATCGCTACTGTACTCTTGAGTAACATTCGAGAGTGACACTCTCTCTCAATAGGTTTTAATGGGCCATAGGCATGTAATACATCAAGAGCTGGCGCTTTTTACGGCATTGGTAATTCTTGATCGTGTTGTGTGCTGCAGTCAGCCAAAGTTGTTGATAATCACTTTCCTGTCTATTGCTTCTGTTCATGTAAGTGAGACATATGATGCATGTGATCTTACAATGACACTGTAACTCAAGTTGGTAGTCACAGGTGTTTTTTTTCTAGTTCCTGCGAACTGCTCTTCGTCGTAAGGCCATGGTTGATATACCTACCGTCTGTATATTAATTACACACTGATGACCAGTTCAGTTCATCATTCAACATTATTTTTGTTATTCAACTTCTCGTGATTCTAAATATTTGACACGATCGATGATTCCCGAAGTCGCCTTTCCCCCATTCAAAATTCCCCTGGAACGTTCGGCTTACTTACAGTCACTCAACTGCAACTTCCCCGCTGCTCAGAACGAATACAGCGATACCCATTCAGTGGCAAGAACCTGCTGAGTTACCAACACAACATAAAATCAACATTTTTTTGACATCACAGGGAAAGTATTCTCCACGTATTCCACGAATGTTAACGAATATTAGCATTATATAGTCTATGTCATTCGATGGATCCTGTTAACAGTAAGTTTTATGTATATATGTTTCGGGCCGGGGTGCGTCAGAGACAAGATGCTGGCGACTCTGCTCTGTTACTGCGTGTGCCTCCGAATCTCCATAAAACCCCACACCCCCAGAAACGCAATATATATTATTTGTTGGACGAGTAATCAATTGTGCTAATCGAAACTTCAATTTGGGCGATCCCGTTATCAGGCGCCCAATGCCCACCTTAATACAAACAAGTGCAACTAAACTTATTCAGGGCGATCTCACTATAAAACTAGATGAGAGTCATTAAATTAGTGACACTAGAAGCCCGAGCTAGAGGGACGGGACCACGCAATTCGAACTCTGACACCAAGCTGTGACAACATGAGCATATGCCTGCATACAATAGCGGGAACAGAGGCCGCTCTAACATATAAATGAATAAATTACAGACAAGTTCTTCATGATTATACCGCTCAGTGAACGCAGCATCGTAGGTGCCGGTAAATGGCGAAGAAATTGAACTATTAACTCGCGACGTAGTTTTATGTTTGTCCTCTAATTATTCGACCTCGCGCTGGGCTGGAATCACGAACGCGCGAATCGAATAGGAGTCCTCAGGGAATGTATCCATAGTCACTACACGGAATCTTAAAATAGAGGCGACCGCCGCATGTAGGATGAGTTCTTATCGCGCATCGCCACAATGTACGTGGATTATCTCACTTAGTTGACATTGGGCACCCAATGGTGAAATAAGGGTAATGTCACTACTAACTACTGTAAACATTGGGGTTTTAATATTAAGGTTGACAAAACATTGCTGTATTTGGCAGAAAAACTAAAACAGATCCATGTGAATAGAGGGTTAATGACAGTACTATTGAACTTGTAACAGAATATAAATATCTTGGGGTTTTGTTCCAGAGCAACAGAAAATTTCACATTTCTATTAGCATCCTTTGCAAAGGTGGAAACAGTAGAATTCATCATGTTAACGAATCGCCCTTACACCCTAAGGGACTATCCATTCATCAAAACTGGATCTAACTAGAGCTATTATTCCATCGGTTAGTTACTCTATTGAAACATTTTATTGAGTATTTTATCTAGCTAATGTGGAACTACTTTAATATAAATTACTGAAAAAATCTTACATGTTAAGCGCTATTAGCCTAATTCTACTGTATATCGCGAAACAGTTTTTATGCCCTTGAAAATACTCTTCCAGAAAGAAGCCATCAACTATGGACAGATTGTCACCAATGGGTGACCACCTTATCTCCACTGTTTTAAGCCATATGATCGATATTATACATAAAAATGTGAATACCTATATATTTATATCCTAGGGTGGTTCGTTGAGATTGCCAAATGTAGCAAATTGAGCCTATACAGATTGATAAAGACCGAACTCTGCCGGAGGCAGTATCTCGAGGATCTCTGTGTACTGCTGGCGCGTGAGCTTGGCACGCTTTGGCACGTCCTCGCACAATCTCGACGTAGAGACTGGTCGGTATACCGGTGTCACCACCGACAGACAGAAGTACCGTCTTTGTAACACAGGGCAAACTGAGGATGAATATCACTTTGCTCTTGTCTGCCCAGATTATCGTGAACTAAACGCAAACTTTTAAACAGCTATTAGACCCACTGGCCCACAAAATTTAAATTAATCACTTAATCAAGCGTCTTAACTCTTATAGATTAAGCAAGTTCTTTAATTTCTTCAAACTTAGAGAATCGTTATCGAAAAAACATTACCATATATAAGAATCATCTAAATGAACATAGAAATTATTATTTTCCCTACTATAATCCAATTGTGATTCATATATATGTTTCATACAAAATTATACGGTGAAGAATTGTCCAATTTTTCATAATTCTCATATATGTAACTGCGTGCTCGAATGCCAATTAGCACTCAATTCAAAGAGAATTTTAGTGTAAAAGTGATGATATCTTTTTGACGTCATTAATACAATTGAGAAACAGCCAAAATAATCATTATCTCTTCTGAGTGGCCAACCGTAGTTTGCATGTATTCAAAGTGCTATTGTAAATATCGAGTCAGTTCTACATATGTCTTACAATACCCAGTAATGAGCCTAGACATATTAGCCTGTGATAAAATATCAATATTTTCATTCTGGCTAAGTAACGGGGAACATAAACGCGAACGGGGTATTATGTTTATGGTGATGGCACAAAATTTAGTTGTTTATTCGATGTTTTCCCAATAGTGACCTCAGGGAAGCGCTTCTCGAATTGCGCAATTTTATGGACAATTTGATGTAGAATCCCATGTGATATGTATTTGGATAGAATGATGACTGTGATTGGCTCTTAGGCAATCATGAATCCAAGAACAAACCTCCACGGGGGTTAATGAAGCGTGTTTGTTATGGGTCATGCGTCACGTGTCACGACGCGCGAAGTTTAAAAATATTACAATGCCAGATATACTAGTTCGGACGAGAATGTGCTGTAAATATCCCAGAGTCTACTTTCAATAAGTTATGACACACGACTAGAGAAATCGTTCTCCCCTCTTGAGAACGACTGTGGCATAGCCGTCCTGTCTGGACGTTCCCGATCAATCACGTATTAATTGTCGTTCCGATGAGTGGAGCAGCGTGCCGTTTCTCGTTACACTTACGCACCGAACGCACTTGGTTGCGGAATACATATAAGACACACACTTATATACAGAACTGTCCAACATTATTGTTAAAATAATTCACGAAATGACATTGTTTTGTTTAGAAGTAAACAAATATGCAATTTTTCATCGAACATAACATTAAAGAATCAAGTCGGTACGGAATTTTAATATTTTGTACGTTTACCCTTAGACTTCAAAATAGCATCGATTCTGCTCGCATCACTGGCATGTGGTTTTTGAAAATATTCGCGCGGTATTTTCCTTCGAATATCGTGTGGGATTTGTACAAAGCACTCGCAGAGGTCGGTTGTCGCTTGTTCCTCTTCCTTTCCGTATAGTTCCAGACAACCTCGATGATGAGGTCCGGACTCTGAGAGGGTCATATCAGAACAGTGAGTGTGCCATCAGTGGTTCCGTGTTTTAGGTATGTTTTTCATTGTGTTTGTATAATGCTTAGGGTTATTGCCTTGTTGAAATGTGAAATTGTAGCTATTAGGCCGCTTCCATGATTGTATAGCATGGTGCATGACGATCTATTTAATTTTTGGGTGCATTCGGTATTCCATCAATTTTCACCAACTCTTCTACACTATTTGCTGATATGCAGCCCGCTAACGGCTAGACTCCTAGGGACCGTGGAAGCGTCAGCTTTTCTGCCAGTCTGCCAATTGTTTCCTAAAATTCACTCACCAAATTTATACTTGTTATTCATTTGTTTCTAATTATATTACTTTAAGGTAATGCTCATCTTTTTGGATCGCTTTTTGGGGCCTACCACACCTTACTTATCTTCAATCATTCCAGTTTCTTAATTCTTAATTCCATGTTAGAAGCCTTGTCTCGACTATTTAGTTTGAAGAGCAATTTTTTTTTCTGTAAAAGTGACTGTTGATTTGGAAATACTATTTTATACATGTTAAACTGGTGTATCTCGGCCAGTAAGAACTGATTCTACAAAAAGACACAAAATGCCAGAGAAAATGTGTCTACTAAAAAGAGACACTAAAGACATATATTATGGCTATTATTGAAGAGTTGTGGGTGGATTACTACATCCAAGGCCATGTAAGGGATGTGTGTCGGGCTTCTAATAGCAAATTAACAAGTGATTCTGAAATGTAATTCACACAAAGTAGATACTAACATGGTGGACTTACTGGACTATTCGAGTTGTGGATGTTATAACTTACATTTTGATACAAAATCGACAAACGACATGTAATGTTATATATTGAATA
>WURV02150709.1:0-17409 GCA_011762755.2 Epimenia babai | reverse complement strand
GCGTACAAGGACCTATAAGATGCGGTGCGATTGAGTGTAACACAGTTACTATGATTGTGTCTTGTGAAATGGAAATATTTTATTTCTGACAGTCACTTAGTAGTTTCTTTTGGATATAATAACAGTAGATATATTTTATAGTGCTCCTGGGTAATACTTAAGTACGACGGAAGACACTTTACAATAATTAATACAGTCTGTAGACTACGATACACTATGTACTTATTCTGTGTGTAAGCCACCAGTGGCCCCTTACAAAGCTAGTATATATATTATGGTTATGACACGATTCATGTAAGGGGCCACTGGTGGCTTACACACGAAGTAAACCCGGGTGATAAAGACACAAATGATCAACATATCTACCGTTCATGAATGATGGGATGTTAAAAACAATTCGTGACTCAAACGCTAGTCAGCCACAGTTTCACTCTCCTTACACAATTTCTACCAACAACTTCAACTGGGTAAACCTTCACATCACGAAGAATATTACTCTGGTAAAAATGCGTGTAAATTGGTGGTCAGGAAATACGATATTTATAGACAGCACTTTCAAGCTGCTTGCCCAGCTTGCCAAATGACAGTTTACAACGAGTCATTGGGGTAGGCAGCTCTGGACAGCAGCCCCTCACAATTAAAACCAGTGATTATTAATTAGCGTTGCCGTGAATTTCACCGATACTTATTTCCGTCGACCGCGGCAACTGGGATGAGTACCGTGCCGAAGGATGCGATGGAAAAAAACAGTTGGATTTCCCCGGTATTTCAACCCTCCACCCTATGGTTCCGGTACATTAGTTTAGACCCAGGCCCGATGTGCATTCAGGACTCAAACATTCTACAAAGACACTTGGGAGGTCTATAGTTCCACATGACGTGCCAGCCGCGAAGGAAGGCAGATGGGTAGCCGTAATGTAAAAAATGTACTTACATCGAACTTGAGCAGGTAGACAATGGGGACAAACGTTTCCTTGTGGACCATGGGTGAGTCGTGCTTGAGACCGGTGACAATAGTGGGTTCTACGAAGTTACCCGGTCGATCAATCACCTGTTGACCCAGAAAATTGTCGCTATTCATCGATTGGTCGAGAAGATGATGAAACCAGCTGAAACTCGTGTTTACAATTTAACAATATTAAATAATGATATAATACTGAAGTTTTATTTTAAGTGCCATATTATCCCTTGGTCGTCATGACAAGATGATGCCTACGACACTTTACAATATACATATATCTAGTATATCCAAAAAACATAAATAATGATATGGAACAATGAATGAAGCAATAGTTACACTAGGCCTAATAATAGAGTGGTTAAAGAAAAAAATATTGCGTTTAGATTTTGGGGACAACAGTGAGTGTAGTTGATTGCCTCATGTTTTTGGCAGGTGTGTGGGCGATTAGAAGATTGCTAAGATACTTGGGGGTGGTGAACATAAGGTATGTGTAGGTGAGAACAAGTGTATTGAACTGTATGCGCTGTACTACAGGAAGCCAATGGAGGGAGATTAGGGCATGATATGTTGAGAGCGATGAGTATAAGTGAGGATACAAGCTGCACATCAGCCAGAGAAATCTGCCAAATCTGAATCGACGATACGTAAATCATTGTAAACTCCACAAAAAAACATTTGTAAATAAACTAATTTTCTAGTATCACTGTGATTTGTCAACAGAGATATCAGTGATCGTGTTAGCCATATCGTATTGCATGAAAAAAGCAACACTTTTTGACCAACATAAATTTAAACTCCAGTACGCAGATATATGCCATTGGGTGTAGAGATGGGATTTTTACATGAAACAAGTGTGCCTGAAGTAAAAATCTTAAGAGTCAATACTCATCTCACTGAGTCTACCAAGTAGTAACTTTACTTTTTGTATTCTTCCACGCAATAACGGGATAACGCGCCTCTCACATCGAGCTTCCCGAAATACTCACCCTGCCCCCGAATTCTATCGTGCCTCCTTCCGATTTAATGGCTTCTATGGCATCCTTGTATATATCAATACCTTGTCTCGAATGTAACGGTCCGTACAGCACGCCATCTGTGCACCACGCACATTGGATGTACATTAACCAATATATGTGATGGACATGCTAAAATATACGTTACAAGGGTCAGCAGGACCGACCACTGTCCTGGACCAGACTTCTATTTGAAGCAGCCCATTAGAATCTGTATACACATTCGCAGCAGTACATCTTCAGATCTTCAGATATATCTTCAGACACCAAGGTTTTTTGGGGAAGCTTTTTAATATTTTGTTAACCACAGGTTGGCATGTGGACCTCCTTGACTAATACTTTATGGACCTCCTCAATTAGCAATTTATGGGTCAACTTAACTAATAATTTATGAGACAACTTGGTATATAATTTATACGCATACTTCACTAGAAATTTATGGGCCTACTTGACTTATAATTTATGGGCGAACTGAATGCATAATTTAAGGATCTACTTGATACGTAAGTAATAGGTCCACTTGACACATGACTGATAGGCCTACTTTACACATAGTTTATACCTAATTGAGGTATAATTCAATAATCATCCTATAATTTAGGATAACCTCCGGAGCAAGCACTGCAAAAGATGTAAAGCTTAACACAAGTTCGACATTTATAGCCCACATAACTATTTATAGATTCATGTGAATTCTTTTCGACAGCTAAGCTAATAAGTACTTTTTAATCAAATATATTTAATTTTTTAAGTATCAGCCAATGAAGGCTCTTAAAAGCTGTTAACAATTAACTTTGATAGCGGCTATTCAATGCATATACTCGCGTATTACGCGTGAATGATGACATCGAGTGTCTACCCATTTTAGAGACGGGGTAAATCTAGAAATAGGGAATAAATGGTCTAGAAATAGGGAATAAATGGTCTAGAAATAGGGGATAAATGGTCTATGAATAGGGGATAAATGGTCTAGAAATTGGGGGTAAATGGTCTAGAAATAGGGGATAAATGGTCTAGAAATAGGGGATAAATGGTCTAGAAATAGGGGATAAAAGGTCTAGAAATTGGGGATAAATGGTCTAGAAATTGGGGATAAATGGTCTAGAAATAGGGAATAAATGGTCTAGAAATAGGGGATAAATGGTCTATAAATAGGGGATGAATGGTCTAAAAATTGGGGATAAATGGTCTAGAAATAGGGGATAAATGGTCTTGAAATAGGGGATAAATGGTCTATAAATAGGGGATAAATGGTCTAGAAATAGGGGATAAATGGTCTAGAAATAGGGGATAAATGGTCTAGAAATAGGGAATAAATGGTCTAGAAATAGGGGATAAATGAAAGGCGTGCTCCAGATCATCGCAGACCAGCCGAGCAGCCAGCAGCTTTGAACTCACGCCATTTCGGTTACGAGTCTAGTGCTCCTAACTATGAGTCTAGTGCTCCTAACTACGAGTCTAGTGCTCCTAACTACGAGTCTAGTGCTCCTTACTACGAGTCTAGTGCTCCTAACTACGAGTCTAGTGCTCTTAACTACGAGTCTAGTGCTCCTAACTACGAGTCTAGTGCTCCTAACAACAAGACTATATACTTCCCCTATAAAACTGATAAAAGAAATAGTATGTACTAATAATGTGTAAACCACAGCATATATATGGTAGTTTCATAAAGGACCAAATCCGAGCATTAAGTTGAAGACATATATACTGATGCTGGCAATTAATGCGGCTCACCCTCTAAGGGGTCACCAAGTCTTTTGCTCAGGGTTGCATATCCCGATTTAAGGTAACCGAGCACTTTGTCATAGACTTTGGAATGAGCCATCTGCAATGTACCCAAATGTACCCAAAGCTGCAATGATGCTGCGGGATTAGGGAGTACGCCGTACCATATCTGACACCTTTATGTCAAATTGAGACACAACTAATAATTTAACAATGAAAGTGCAACACAATTATGTAAATATATCTCTGCACACGAATTATAAAAGATACTTGATTTTAACCACTTGCTATAGACAGAAGACTTTCTATATAATGGAACAAAATTTTCTCTGTAGTCCACAAAATTGACATTTTTTCATGTACATGATTTATATTTTGGTTTAGTTTTTGATAAATGCGCAAAATTTTATTTTAAAACAAGTGGCTAGAGAGGCCTCAAGACGCTCACCTGACTATTGGGAGAAATTCAAATAAACACAAGGAACAGCAAAAATAAGAAATGTGGTATCACAGAAGCACTTGAAATGGTTGAATATAAGTGAAAACTTAAGGCCAAAGGGGCCTAAAAACGGGCTTCAGGAACATTATAAACATTTGGAAAAGTAACATCACAACCATTGATAGAAATTACCTCCCCTTGGTCATATAATGATGATGTACCGGTTATAAACTTCGTATGGAAGTTAATTTCATGATTTTCTATATACCGCAAACTTAAGGCCAAGGATAACTGCCAAATTGCAGAGCTCTGAGAGACGGGGTTCTTGAGGAGATTTTTTTAAGGAAATGTTAACCTTGGACGCATGAATGAACGAAAAGACATGCAAAGTTCGATCAGAAAAGCTCACTGAGCATAAGCTCTATTGAGAGAAAAATTTTAAACAATCAAACATCTTGTTCGATGCAAGTATCACATTAATTAAAAAGCAAAGAGTGTCCCAAAATAAACCAAATAGATTTGTTTGATGTCTTCATTTATTTCAGTACCTCGATAAATGATTGACCACTAGTCGCTGATCGGGAAAAAAAAGGAAACTGCGAATAATTTTGTGATTGTGATCAAGTAGATGATTAAATAAATGGAGCAACTAACGATCCGCCTGGTGGTGGTACAACGTTGACCAGCCGTGCCTGCGGTGGCAAACACCAAGGCCCGCGACACCATGTTTAGGTCGGCGTCCTCGTTCACGATGATGGCGTTGTTACCTCCGCACTCGAGTAACACCCGCCCTGAAAACATTCCACTCAGTCGATAATCGTTGCGAATGCGAGATTAGGTGTCCTCCCTCCCCCACCCCAAAAAAATGCCCTGTAATTATATCACGTGTAGTTTTCTGTAATTATCCGTTACTATCTGTACTTTACTGTAATTACCTAAAATTACCTGGTTACCATTAATTATCTGTAATTATAATTTTTCGTAGTTAGTGTAATTATTTGTAATTATCTCTGATTATATGGATTATTTTCACCTATATCCAATTGTATCGTCATATGTGATGACTTTATTATAATAAATTACATAATTATGAATGCATGTCTCTTAGACATACTAGTTATTAGGGCGCCTCTAAAACAAATGTATTATTATTATTTTATCATATGTAATTATGTTATTATATACAATGTCTTTTTATTGATGTAATCATATCTAATTTATATGTCATAATATCCAACAATATCTAACCATATCCAACCGTACCCAATATCTGTGTATATATCATTATATCCAACAACATCTAATCATATCCAATCATATCGGATTATACTAAAATCATTAGAGCGTACCGAACCGTTCCTGCACAGCTAATGCCACTTTATTCCCTACCTGAAAAAAAAATATGTAGTAGGCAACAAGAAACAAGAAGCAACTTATATTTATCCCCCGTGCCACCCCGTCCCCAGGAGAAGAATCATTCAACATGCCCGTAAACAACATCGCGAACAAGGGAAGAGTTTTGATTTTTATCTCAAATAAGGGAGGTAATTAAAATGAAATCAAGAGCATTTCCCCATGACTACTGTCTCTCGATTAGATAAAACTAACACCATTAACTACACAAATAATACTAATCTATGATGTACACTTCGGTTCCCAGTGATCCACTACAATCATAATGTAAAAGTGAGGTGTAACATTTATATAAAACAGTTTAAAGCCATTTGCGCAACTGACAAATGGTTTTCAAAAATTAATTGGGAAGGGCAGCCCTATAACAGCTGCCACAGCAAGTGGCAATAACAAATAACCTTCCCCAGTTTAAAATATAAATTAGTGTTCCCACGAATAAATTCCACCAGTACATATTTATGGCTAAGTCGACCAGAGTAATTGGAATAAGGTACTTTGCTCAAGGATACAATGGGATGAGCACAATAATAGTATTGCCCGGGATTTAAACACTCCACCTACGGATCCGTAGGCTATAGCGCTAGGAACTAAGCTATCCTGTTCCTATGTCTGTGGAATCGACCCACTGTCTAGGTGATTACGGACTGATTGTGGGTAGAAAGGTGGTGGTTAAATGTGTAAGTCTCATAATGATAATGCATGGTATTTTATGTTCTTCTCAAAGCAATTTGTCAGAAGACACAATCTTTATCAGTGATTGACGAAGCATGTTTTGAGGCATGCCCTAAAATGGTTGCGATTGGTGGTCGTTTTCAATGAAACATATAATGTATTCCATAGTGCTGGGTCTTTTCTTGATAAAAGCATGTCGTCGATAAACTGAGATAGTCGATGTAAAAGTTGTCTCCCTCCAACCGGACTGTGGTCATTACATGTAAAAGATACGTACGGCAGAACTCCCAGTAAAAGACACGAGCTTAAGACGGCGATCGTGGCTCATCAGTGACCTGGTAACAAACAATAATATCGCTATAGCAACAGTTGCTTGGTTTTAAACAGACGACAGACTCCACAAATCTATCAGAAAATTTTTAAATTTCGATGTAGTTATAGAAAATCTCATTACAATATATATTTATATATTGTCACAAAATTAGATATATAAAATTATATACCGTATATACTCGCCTATAAGATGGTCAATAAAAATTTTGAGCAGTAAAGGGTAAGTTTACCATCCAAATTATAATGGCGGCCAATCGCCGTGAATGACTGAAGAAGGGGTAGCACCCTCAAACTCCACCCTCGACTTATAGGCGGGTCAAGAGCGAATTCTTTTTTAAAATCTCCTGTAACTGCCGCAAGAAGCCATTTGGAATGATTTGTTGAGCGCGCGCGAAATAGCTTCGCGGAACAATCAAATTCCCGCGTACATTCATACGCCCACTCTTTCGGAAAATTACCTCGAATCACTTTCAAATTTTCCTATTACTCTCAGATATCCGAGTGATATAAAGGGAAATAAACGCGAGCGGCGCGTTCGTCGTGTAAGCGGCATGGAGTTACGACGTAACGCCATCGTGTCGCGAAACCGAACGCGAGGGTCTTCTACGCATCATGAATAATTCACGTCCGCGTAGAGATTATACTACCGTGAGATTAACTCCACGATGGAATAACCCTGTCACCGGGATTATCTCCCTTATCTATTTGCTAAGTAGATCTGTGTCAAGCCATGATACAGTCCGTTTTATCGGCAACTACGTTGTATGCCACTGGCTAACATTAACCAATGGGACTAATTACAGAAGGCATTGATCCGTTGATGTTGATTTATTTATGCCCGTGTATGGACAGCCATTTTGTTGCCGCGACGACGCTATGTAACGGATCAATGGTGGTTACCGTGGTGACTGTGAGGCGTGAGATCAATCATGGTCTTGCAGTTAAACGCGGGATATATCTTGATGCGTGACACACGTTCCATGCATTTTATTGACATTTAGCATATGTATCTTAAGGTAATTTCCATACTGCGATAAATCATTAACACACTTCATATTGATGGGAAATTTCAAAACTGTGCGAAATAATTAACGCACTTCATATGGACAGGAAATTTCCATACTGATGGACATCATCAACACAATTCATATCGATGGAAAATTTCCAAACTGTGCAAAATAATTAACGCACTTCATATGGATGGGAAATTTCCATACTGATGGATATCATTAACACAATTTATATCGATGGGAAATTTCCATACTGATAGACATCATGAACAGCTAGTAAGGATGGGAAATCTCCATACCGCTAAATATCAACTCACTTCACATCGAAGGGAAATTTTCAGACTGCTGGAAGTTATTAACTCCCTTCACATCAAAGGGAAATTTTCATATGTGTAGGATACATTATATTAATTGCGGTGGATATTGTTGTTTTCTGATAAACGGAGAAAAACAAGCGGAAAAACCTATATCTCTGATGGGACTCTGGGATACATTAACGGACTTGAAATTTTATATCATGGGAACTTTCCGATTGAAATTGATTAAAATAATTTACACTCTTAATATCAAAGGGTAATTTTTCATACTGCTAGAAACTATTGAAACTTTATAGCGATGGGGAATTTTAGTCCTACTTCTAATCATGAAAATTAAATTTTGTTATATTGACGGAAAATTTCCACATTCGTTTTGCTTCTTTCTTATTGTCGTAATTGCTGGCGGCTCGTAATGGCGAAGGATCGTGAGTACAAATCAAAACTAAAACGTGGCATTTTGTTTTTGGGTATTTTCCATGCTGCCGTGTTTTTGTTGCTTTTTGCCCATTGCATTATTTCAACTGTCAGGCCTTATGGGTATTTTCAAATCAACGTTATATCTATTGCTATGTAATCGCTGAATTATTTTATTCGCCCAAAAAATCAGGTTTATACATCCGAAAAATCACATCTATCCAAATGTTTATTCATCTTGGCAAAAGGATGCTCAGTTGGTAGTGTTGGTCTTTTGATTCGAAGATGGTGTAGGGTTTGAATCCGATGCTAATCAAATTGTTTCTTGTTGTATTCCTGGATAAGTATAGTTTCTAGATTGTTCTGGAGATTTCCGAAGGCTTTTATGTCTATAACTATGTATTTGTATCATGCGCTGATCTTCGCTCTGATATCTTCTTGAAGTCGGTCTTTGGAGCGTAGCCCTCGGATGCCTGATATCCTCAGAAACGATTTTAAGTTCGACGAGCTTAAACATGTTTCACCATCCGTATAAATCAATTCACCTCGGTGTGTGGATGCCAATCCCGAGCGGTTGTCGATGGTTCTGCTCGAGCAGTCATGCAAATTACATCAATACCACCATTATCACATAAAACAGCCGACAGAAAATCACCATCAATTAATCATAAAGTCACCTACTGAGTCAGTTATTATTCGGTTATTATTTTATTCATTCGCCCGTACACAGCGTCCTGCGCTCTCGAGCGAATGTTTTATGGCTCCATACCAACTTATCGATTGGATCAATTCTAATTTTATGGCTCGGACTTGTCATTTTTCCCAGTGAGTAGCATAAAATGTCTACTAATTAATTTCTACCGTTACAACACGCGATTCAGATTCACCCATTCTCTACGGACTGTTAATCCGCGAATAGTATGCCAGTGTTGTCTCTTTGACCAACGCTGAGTTGCACTTGTAGGGATAGCCGCGTTAGTCTGTAGATAAATAAGGAATCGAAGGACGACACCTTTTAAGACTAACTATAATTTATTTCACAAGCTTTCGAATATAAATATTCTTTATCAAGTGCGCTTGATAAATCACTAGATAAAGAATATTTGTATTCGAAAGCTTGTGAAATAAATTATAGTTAGTCTTAAAAGGTGTTGTCCTTCGATTCCTGAGTTGCACTTAAAATGGTGGAAAACTAATTCGACTTGATTGTTGGTAGTGTCTTCATAACTGTCTTTGTAACAATATATTTCAGTAGCATTATATAGTACCGCCATCAGCCAATGAGGTTAAACTAAATTTCAGCTATTCACAGTGCTAATAATTGCAATTTATGTGACTTAATTTCAACTTAATACATAAGGAACTGTTTTCTTGAGTGTTATAATTTTATCGTTCAATCTTTACTGTTCCCCATTTCAACAAATTTTATACTCTTGTTACATCGATGCTATCTACTGTAGATTTTATAAAATTGTATCCACTCTCTCTATTCTCTATATACCCTATATATTCTTGTATAAATATCGTTATGTTTTGTTGAATAAGTACCGTATATACTCGCCTATAAGACGGTTTTTAAAGACAAAATTTCAGTCCTCCAAATCCACCACCCGTCTTACAGGCGCGTCAATAAAAATAAAAGAAAATTGGGCAGTAAAAATATGCCGATACGTACCTTCAGACGTCTTTCTGTTGCATTCTCTTTTCACCGAAACAACTTGCTATATAAAAAAATATCAACACATTTTGCATTCGTCACATTTATTAGAATACAACATAGGGTAAGTTTTCCATCCGAATCATAATGGCGGCCGATCGCCGTGAATGACTGAAGAAGGGATAGCACCCTCAAACTCCACACTCGACTTAAAGGCGGGTCAAGAGCTAAACCACGATTTCGTCGGCCAAAGTTGGTGGGTCGACTTATAAGCGGATGGACTTACAAGCGAGTATATACGGTAAATATGTATGAAGCCCCCACAGTGTGATCGTGGAAGTGCGTCTTTCATGTGACGTGCTGGCAGGCAGAAGTCGATGGCATTGTCTATGTCAGCAGTTACTTCTCCGTTATATCGTGATCGGAGCAGGTGACACGGATATACTGATTGTTCGTTCGTATTCAGAACCCAACGATGGTGTAAATAAACGCATGTTACCTGTCTGCTTGGATCAGGCAGTTTGCCCAACCGCAGTGGATTAATTAATTAACAATGGATTACGCAGCGATTAGTATTTCTATTAGATATATATCATGTGACCTTCGGTGAGAAGCGAATGATCGTTTACCTCGCAGTCATGGAGGTGGGGGGGTGAGAGACATATTAAATAGCTCTCCATTTCCTCTCCGAGCGTTAATAAACAAAGCGTAATTATGATAATGTCAAGCGGAAAAAAACAGAGCAAAGTCATTTATGTCGTTTATATATAAACAATCTATCACAATCTACGTGCAAGAAGCAATCAGAAAAAAAAACGAACGGCGTGCGATCAACGAAGTAACACTATTTCGTAATTATTTTGTACACCGCGTACGATCAATTGTAAACATTTTCTGCTATAAGATAATAGAAAACACACACTCCATGACTCAAAATCTTCCAGTCGGATTGCGTTTTGGATTTACAGTTGAGAGAGGTAATCCATTTTGTATTCAGCAAGAGAAAATCATTTATTTCAACAAAGCTTTTGCATATTTGTGATATTATATACATATAGATCTATCATTCTGTATTATTATTTACTATTCATATAAATGTTGGCATTTCTCTCATGTATTTTGTGTAAAATAAAGAGCGTTTCGTTATGCAAATATTTTTAATGATATTATGCAATATATATATATAGGCCTATATTGTAAAAAAAATAGAATATCGATATGACCTTTGTATATCAAAATATTGATGAAAACTGTGAAAATATGTGTGACTGAAAATTCAGCAGAATATTCAAACCATTCATTCCACGAAAATCTGTAAGAAGAAAAGTGAACTTAACTGAAACATTATATAGATACGGTGTTTTGGCAAGCTTGTGTTTAAATCTATATTATATATACTATATCGAGTTTCACTCTTATTATCACACTGTGTTTTGTTATATTAAGCAGAAATGTCACTTAAAAAAATAACGCGATCACTTTGAATAAAATTAATTAAACCGGTTAGGGTTAGGTTTGAAGTTAGTTACTGCAAGCTTAATAATCACTTGTCGCCTTGTGTCTATAAAGTTTAGTCCTGTAACGATGCAGTTTTTGGTACACTACCTCGATGTCCGTTTCGACAATTGAGAAATGGTTACTCTATCACCATCCTAAGTAAGCAGACGCTTTTATTGGGTGACGCAATTTGATAAATCATCATCGGGAGATCGGTGAATGGGGTCACACGAGGGACGATGCCATCATCAAACAAAAATGAAATGAAATTTTATTGATTTATAGTGCCCTTTTAACACATGGCTATCAAAGACACTTTACAAATTTATGGTTCCGATGATTAACTAGAAATACAAGGAAATAGATATTAAAGAGATAGCAACGGTAATATTCCAGGTCTAAAAGATTGAGAAATAATCATTTTTTTGAAGCATACACGGATTAAGGAAGATAATAACATCCTTTTATCGTAGTAAATGTCAGTCGCACTTTGTACCAATATTGGCTCGTCGCACTCTGACTGAATTTGCAATAACCCGCTTTACTAAGAATCATCATCAATGTTCAAGCACAAATTTCATATGTGCATAAGTACGTGGGAAAACTCTCTCTCTTCTGAATCAAACTCTACTGAAAAGCAGCACTCTCACCACTTTTGATATATATATATATATCAATATGCTAATAAAACTGTATTATTAGTTGTCTTCTATCACCTAATCAGTTTGTTCAGGTATTTTAGAGATCCGTATGTCTCCCAGTAAGTCAACCATCCACTGCACATAAAAGCATTGATAAAATCCTTACCCACAAAAGGCTATAACGAGTGACCCGTCAATTGCTAATCTGGGTCTCCATCAACTGACCTACCAAACCAGACCTCATCCTCCCATGTAGGAGGTTCTCCTTCCGTAGCTTGAATCACTATGACTTCCTTTCGTCAATAACGCCCCAGCGACAACTTTACGTGGGAAGCCGTATTAGTTCTGATTGCTGACTAATATACGCCGTACAGAGTAGGTAACACCATTTTAGTCTAATTGGAAATTTATTACACGATCTTTTATCAACGGCACAAATAGCTTCATCAGCTGTTTAAAGTGGAACATAATCACACATGCGGTGTGTAAAGTTGCAGATACACAAAGAGACACAATCAAATTCATAGAGCTTTCCACAGTTCTCCAACATCTTCCGACTCTCGCTTCATTCCATTACTTCCTCAACTTAAGAGATTTGGAAAGGCATCTTTATCAAATAGCATACTCCCCTAATTATCCCCTGTAACTGTCCAATATTGTAACTTTAATTTGTGTATCGTATGTCTCATAAAACCATCCGATACAGTTCATTGGTCATCGCATCAACCCGAAATGCAGGCTTTTTCCACTTATGGAATATTAAAAGTCCTGCAGTGCAAAATGTTATGAAAGTATCAATATATTCAGAATATGCGATACAGTATATGGTTAAATAGGAATTGATATCAGGTCCGGTCAATTACACATTATATAAAGTACACAGACACATGCATATTTATATAAATACACATATTAAACATATAATAAGACAGTGATAAGGTATTATATTAATAAAACGAGAATGTCGTGATTGCTGGGCTAGAACCAGGTTCGTACACGAGCGTCACTTTCTGTAAATTATATACTTTCCGGATTAAGGGAGACCGACAGCCTCATGACGGCATTCGGAATAATTCTGTTATGCATTATGATATAAACTGGATTACGATGTGAAATGCAGTTAATAAATAATAGCTTGTACTCTTCTGGAACGTTCTTCTTGTCTCGTTATGAGCCTTATTCTAATACTTTGAATTATCTCATGTCATTTCACCACACTAGGTATTTATGAGTGTACTAAAGACATCTTAACTAAGCAGTTAGCCCTTTTTCATTATCTTCACAGTCATGCCAATTTCCACGTGGGTGCCGTAAACTTGTCTTAAGTCGATCCTACGCGAGTACTCAATTATGCCAGCCATCATGTAAGCGTACTTCAGGGTAAAGAGAATAGTATACATTTTTCATGAACCTAATAATTTTTTCATGTTTACGTGATAGGTTAGCATCATTCGTGTCCTCGTTTTAACGCTATTTTTATTGTCATAGAAGAACGGCAATAGTAATAATAGTTGGCTTTACAAAATGTCGGGTTATTGCGTTTCTTACCTCATTGTTAAGTGCGACACACTAAATATGCATTTAAGCGGACTAGCAAACTGCCTCCGGATGCGGCCTCTTTCTTCAATGCGCTACATGTAGACTGATGAATTACATATTTTACACGCAGCGTCCAGTGGTCCACTAAGGTCGAGTGATCAGTTCGGGATATACGTATAAGTCAAAGTAGCATATGAGACGCACCATGACAAAATCAATCGGAAGTTGGGAAATCAACAAATCAGTAAAATGCTGATAATACATTACAACAACATGAAAGATACGGAATTTTGTTTTTTCCATTTTAGGGTGCTTCAGTCATTAAACATTCGTAAAAATATATTTTTCTGTGTGAAATATGCTTAAAATATCGTATTATTACCAGTTTAAACTGTGTGACAATATTTGGTCGCCGTTTTCTCAATATTAAGTTTCTCCACTATGATGTATATATATTTGCCGATATTATTGTTACCTCTTTGTGGATTATTAGGATTTTAGTAGCATTGCAAAGCTGCTCTCATTCTCTCTCCAGACATGTATAAATCACTTAATCGACAAATTGAGACTTCAGACTGATTTTGACATGGTGGGTGTCATATATTCTGCCCTTAGATAAATGCTGTTTAGGTATTTTTCTGTTGTCCAATGTACTCTAACGCGAATATATGCTGAAACATAAGTTGGGTCGTTAGGTCGGTGCTAGAACTTCTACCTTTAATAATCACTACACATGATCAGTGCTTCATTTCGTTCATTTACTTCTTAATTCTAAAAGCGGCATTCGTAACGGGTTTACTGTGGCACAATTTCGACATATCGACGAACTAAATGAAAAATGAAAGTGCACCTAAACTGTGCTCGACCTTGAAATCAATGATCGATGGCCCTCGAAGGTAATCTGCTTAGTTTTTTATAGGTGACACGGTAAAGATGAAATGTTCGAATGAGGTGGCGTAATTTATAAGTACGCATTATCCCTTAGCACTCTGTTATTACCCAATTGTATTGCTATAATAATGTGATATAGAGTTGTCGGTGTGTTAAGGGTTAATAATGTAATTAGCCAATAGCTACTTTGTATACAATTGGATCTTTCTAGAACTAAGCTTAGTTATTTCTTAATACAGATAGACGAGGTTACGCTGATGCAGTAGTGTTGTAGTTGACCATAACAAGACATTACACACTTTATTTATGAAGATAACTAATATAAAAAATAATATTAATAAAGCTTTATTTATAGTGCCGAATTATCCCTTGGTCAATAACGACGAGATGATGTCGACGGCATTTTACAATGTTACGACCTAAAAAACATAAACTAATGAAATTATGTACAATTTGGGGAGTACTGCAATGACTAGTGGTGGTTTTACTCTTGTATAAACTTGTACAATGTACACACACTTAAAATAATGACTACTTTGAATTATTAATAATTACAGGTAGATATGTAACATAATGTGAAGTAAGAGAAAACATCAGAACTGTTCAGTAAGTCTACGTATAAGCACGAATGAAAACGCTGATGTATATTGAATATTATGAATGAAAGGTTGCTATTAAATTTGCCAAAAATGTTTTTTCTCTAAGATGTATGATTGCTTTTGTGGCATTGATTTGTCTGTATTACGGTACCTTGTAATGGAATCTTAAATCCCGGATCCCGGGATCAAGGCCCATAATCATGATATCGTAATCTTGGTATTGTGCTTTAATATCGAGAGTATGTTTCTAGAAAGTGTTCCTATTCGTCGATGCAAATAGTGCTGATATCTCGCAGTTTTTCATAAGAACGGTTGCGGTTTGAAATCCATAGAAACCCGGTATTTTTACCGTGATTTAAGCAACATTTTCGTGCTTTCATCTTGAGACAGATTTCCATTTATCATCATCGTGTGGTGTCTGATGCTGCCGTCAGCCATCAGCAACCTCATTGCTGTCATATTTCATATTTACCGTATATACTCTCCTGTAAGTCGATCCGCCTATAAGTCGACCCCCCAACTTTGGCCGGCGAAATCATGGTTTTGCTCTTGACCCGCCTATAAGTCGAGGGTGGACTATGAGGGCGCTACCCCTTATTCAGTCATACACCGCGATCGGCCGCCATTATAATTTGGATGGGAAACATCCTGGCCCTTTATGTAAGGTACTATGTCGTATTTTAATAGAGGTGACGAACGCAAAATGTGTTGATTTTATTTTTTATCGTAGTTTTATTCAAAGACACGTCCAGGACGTTGTGTATAACTGCCCCAAATTATTTAATTTTTATTGACCTGCCTATAAGACGAGGGGTAGACTTTGAGGATTGAAATTTTGTCTTTAAAAATCGTCTTATAGGCGAGTATATACGGTATGTCTTTGAGACTTTCGATCGTAGGTCACTTCGCAAATGAATCCCATTCGTTGATCAGGTGCTTCAGATCGCGGAGTAGCACCACATTTGCATAAATCGAGTGGCTGCTAAAGTCATTTATTTCCCTTCAGCAGCTAGACCGGCTGCATGTCTAGATCTTATACGGTTTGTCAATGTGGAAACAGAACAAGATACCACAGTCACGGTCACGGTTGTACGGTGGTTTCTTCTCACACTGAAGGTCGACATCATTAACCGGGGGTTCCGAAGGAAGGAGATAATCGAGTGGTAGGCGTACTAGACTCGAATGGTCGCGAGTTCGAATCTGCCAGCCGTCTTTTCTGCGATTATTTTCAGGACGTCGCTCTAAGCTATGAATGAGACATTAAATATTGTGGGTTGCGTTATCCAATTGCACCCTCCGTGCATTGCTACCTCTAGTTTTGCTGAGATTGTACTGGACAGTAACGCATACACGCACAGGGCCAACCTGCTTCATCGGGGGGTGGGGGAGTTAAATATGGACTTCAGGCTGCCATGGTATCATTGCATTGTCATCAAGAAAAATCCACTGGTATCCGAGTCTAACGCATATGATAAATTTTGTAGTATGTTTCACAAATGGATAATGTACATGTTTTTATGATGCAAATGGAACAAACAATTTAAGTAAACATACGATATACCGCTAATTTCCATAACTTCAAATATATACATCGTATTTGGACGTAGTTTAATGATTATGGTGGGCTTATCTTTTCCTCCGCGTGTAAATTTACGATGAGGCGAACATACCGGGAATAAAAGATACCGCCTTTCTGTATGGGTCATGAATCCCACTCATGGGTATTCCACTCATTAGAATCTCCATAACAAGGGTGGTAAACTCCCATCGATCGACGAGTGCTAATTGAATTACGTGCTGATATGGCGTGCGGCCATTTGCTTAATTATTCATTTCTCTCCGTAAATTATAATTCGTGACTGCATGGCACTGCGGTCTGAGCCTTCGCGGAGGTAACCGTGACGATATGGGGTGTGGGTGAAGGGTGGATGGGCAGCACCGTGCCAGAGTTCGAACCAGCGCAAACCAGGGTTTTTTGTCGGCGCCGGTGGTGTGGTGGTTAGAAACGCTGCATTTTATGCGAGAAGTTGCGAGTTCGAACCAGCGCCAACCGACGATTTTTCCCCGCGCCTTCCACAATTAGAAATGAGCGAGATTTTCAGGCTTGAATATTGCGAAAGATTTGTCATAGAATGGTTCATTATAAAATAAAATATCTTAGGGAAGCAGTTAGTCGAGTGGTAGGAACGCCGGACTCGTAACCGAAAGGTAGCGGGTTCAAAACTTCCCACCAGTTGACTTTTCTGCGGTGATCCTCAGCAAGTCATTTATCCCCGATTGCTGGAGTA